>JAMBLF010001328.1:0-110016 GCA_030578115.1 Leucoptera coffeella
ATTCCTACCTGTCACCCCCAGGTGAGACAAATAAATATATGGTATATACCTAAACCATAACAAAAAAAAACAGAAAGATTATAATACTATTTTTGCTATTTTTAAATCCTTCATCAATATTTACAAAATATTTACAAAATTAAAACTAACTAAAATAATTTACCTATTAATTAAATATATCAAAAAAATTGTCGCTGTCGTTGGAGCGCAGAGTGCCCAATATGCTGGCAGCATTCCCCCTCTGAATATCCAGACTAATTCTCTGGCGGAGGAAGCTACCAGCTCTGCGATCCCCACTGGACTCTTGCAGTCGATGGGCAAGATCCCTTATGACCCCGTGGGCCGCGCCCCCTTAAGATCCGAGAGTTTCAACGGCGAAAGGAACAAAACTATATTCACCCCAAGTGAAGAATACTTTCGCCACTTCAAACTCTCTGTCGCAGCAGCAGCAGATCCCGCCTCGAAAGCGCTCCGGGAGACATGACAAGGCGCCAGTGTGTCGACGCAGGTGGCATCCTACACCAGAGCCTTGCCACTCTTCCATGGAATGAGCGTCATACCATCCGGTCTCTTGCCATCGTCGCGCACAGACCGGATAGCTCCAGCACTGCAGGCACACTCCTTCATTAGAAAAACAATTTTCGATCCTTCGTCATTGTTTTATGAGATATTTCTATTAGCTATAAAACAGTTTTAATTTCTTACCCCTACAGAATCATTGCAGCACCAACTTCGTCTCATTTGGTGGTGAACTTATCTGAGAATGAGATGCTGAGTACTAACTTCATGGAGACACTGATGAGGCGAGGTGCTAAAAGGATCTTGTGGTGTCAGACACAAAATGACTATGTGGAAATGAAGATGCGGTAGTTATTTTTCTTTTTTGTAATAGTTGGTGTGTTTCTCAGTATTTGTGAACGGTAGCTGGATCTATCATGTATCTAATTCCAAAAATTTTCGTATCATCTGTAGGCACTGAATTCTCTTACTTATAATTTTTAAGTTAAATATATTTTATGCAGATCGTGGGAAACCGAAGGCGTCAATGTGACGCAAGTGTCCGAATATAGTGACACTGAGAAATTAGGAAAATATATCGAGAAACTGAACAAAGAGAATGGTTTGGAAGGAGTTTATATATTCACTGGACCTGGCAGTGGCAAGAAGGAAACAAAACTAATAGAAGCCTTGGATACTGTTGTGAAGAAAATGAGCACTCTTAAGTGAGTATATCAATATTTCTTAATAGTTCTTCATATACATTCACTGACGTGTTTCATCCTCTTTCTTATAAACATAACCTTGGAGGTATATCTAAAAAGTCACATTTAGCGTTAAAATCAGGGCCCTGATGGCATAGAATTGCGTATAAGCGTAGTCCTATGCTATTCTATTTTCCTATTGATTCGATCGGCTATAAGTCTAGGATCTTATTAGATGTTGGAAAGAAGGGCATCTAGTCAGCATTATCTTTACGTAATAGATTATATATAATTGTTGCAGATACTTCGCTGTGATTGGCTCCAGTGATGCGGTTGGTCAGAACGTGTGTGCCAGGAGATTGTGGGACAGTTTGCCTGCATCTATGGTTACCATCGATTCTTTGGAAACGGTAAATTTATTATAATTTCAATAATTCTATGGAGCATTAGGTACATTGACTGAGGTGGAAAGAATTTGTTCGAACATCAAATTATTGAATAAATATAAAATAATAATGTGTTCTGTGACACATGGTGGTTTGCACACATGCATCGGATGGATGAAAGGAGGGTTACAAAAGGAATTAATAAAGCAAAGCTAGAGTGGGAGAGGCTAGGCCGCGTAGAACTTATACCGATCAAATCGGAGTCATTCTTCTCAAGACATCCGTAGCGTTAGAAAAAGGGTAGTATGCATGGGAAGGATAAGGAGTGTGAGTGAAGCAAGAGAAGGAGGATGGTTCCAGGTGGCGATCGATAGCCTCCGCTTATTCCATTAGGGATGCAGAGGCATGAATATGTATTCTATGAATTATATACTTACAGATAGACAATAATAACAACTACGCAGCTTCCGAAGAACAAAGCATGTCTCTGTGGACAGCCACAGAGGCCATAGAGAAGGCGATCGCCAGTGAAGCCGGGATAGTGGTCGCTCAGAAAGCCAACAGTAGCTACAGCAAGTTCTTGCAAAACTTCGCGGATGTTGCCAGTAAGTAAACAAATAAGTCAATCTTTTACCAAATCCCTCTGGTTTCCTGAAATTTAAGTCTAAGCTGCACGGCCATAATCGCTTATAGGTAAGTTGGTCGTTCAAATGTCTATTTTAGCATTTTAAGGCCAAGTTGAACTCACTATTTATGTAACATATAAGATCTCCCGTATTGCCCAGAAGGGTTAATACCTTACTAGTGTTAATTAGGAGGATAGTTAACTTACAACGTTTTCCGTCGCTGTAGATTATTTTGTTTCTTTATTTCTCTTGCAGATATAACATTGTCGCGGCGGACTCCAATCAGCGTGCCATTGAAGGACCTGGGTCTGACCGCAGCCAGGACAGGATCAGTGGCTTTGTTCCTAGAACGGACCATCCAGGTTCAGTTGACGCAGGAGGAGGTTTCTGCTCTCACCATGCTCAGGTTCGTACAGTTAAACAGAAAATGTATAAACCTAGGTTTTGATTCAACTTGGAGAATTAATCACGGATATGCTGAATATACATATAAGCTGAAGTGGCAGTGGGCCGGTCACGTCTGTCGCAGTACCGACGACCGTTGGAGTAAAGCGGTTCTCGAATGGCGACTGCGTCTCAGTAAACGTATTGTAGGACGCCCCCCTGCCTAGTGGTAGTGGTTGGCTGAGGGCCACGAGTGATCGTGTTTTGTGGCGTTACCTTGGGGAGGCCTACGTCCAGCAGTGGACTTTCATAGGCTGATTGATTGATTGATGCTTAGGAAAATCATAGTGAATATACCTACATCGTAAGAGGCGTTTCCTTTGGCACGCCTAAAGTATTAATGAATTATTGCACCTATTCTAAACTAAACCCGTATTTCTTAATTTAGCCTGCAGGATCTGGAGACCAGGTGGTTGGAGAAGACCAACCGTGGGAGTGGCTTGAAGGCGCTCGTGAGCTTCGTGTCCCAGGACGAGATGGAGGCCACCACCGACCTCATCTTCGTGCCCACCATTGTGCAGCCACTCAAGGTACGGTGATTTTACACTGGGTTTTTATCTTTGGAGCATCTTTTCTATAATCATAGGAAATCATATTCACTTCATTAGCAGCCACATGGACACAGGCAATGAGTCTATTGTCATTAACGACACTGACTATTCTTCGGAACGGCTTACAGTGCTATAAAGTAACAACACGGCCGTCATTGAAGTATCAATAACGGTAGTCAGTAGACTCATTTCGTAGATTCGAGGTGATCGTAGAATTAATACCACAGTAATTAAGGAGATGAATACTTAAACCTCTGACTTCGGCATATGAGCAAATGTTCGTTCTTGTCATGTGGTCAATGGTTTGCAGGGGAATGGCGAGATCGACATGGAAGAGACGTACCTGATCGTGCTGCCTGGCGTGGACGGGCACCACCAGCGCTGCAGCGGCCTCTGCCAGCGGCTGCACCTGCCCGCCGTGGTGCTGCAGCCGGGGCTGGACTTCCCGCAGGCCACCGTGGCCCAAATGGCCCAGCGGCACTACGAGGTAATTGACATACCTATACAAATCTTTAAGAACTGTGAAGACATAATAATCTCCATGGTCACTTTTAGCATTAACCACTAAACCAATTTAACCAGCGTTTGATTAAACCAGTGTTGCGTTTGCCATCAGATGCATCATACCCAGCTGAGTTAGAACCCTTTTGCTGCGACAATAACATGCACAAGCTATATACCTTAGTTTGTAAGTTTTTTATTGTAAACGTTTTGTATTGTGTATGTTTTTGTGGCTGTAAATAAAAGCTTTTTTGGTGATGACATAAAAATCTCCAAAAAGTGACTTTTAGCATTATTGGTGATGAAACTAATAATAAACATCGCTGAAAGATTGTTAGTCCTTTGCCCAAGAAATTCTATTTATCGCTGAGCCGCTCCTTGCAACGTTCCAACAATAATGACCGGTAGTTTGTGTTCGATTTGCGTCTCGAGAATGTGAAAGAAAATTAAAAGTAAATTGTTAAACCTACAGTTTTAAAAGGTTAAAATTACGCAAAGAGGTCAATTCACTACGTTCTAGTGAGATTTTACATCGTAACTAAAACAAAAAAAAATTTATCTTTATTCAATAACATTGTATCTCTCGACGATCCAGTATGTTTAGGCGTTATGAGCAATAGGTATCTATTCTGAACCCTTAACCTCTTCCTCATCCGATGTTCCAATGTCCAATCTTTTAAGAGCCTAACCGTGTATCGTGAATGATTGCAGACTCTGAAGAAGAAGTTGCGGCCGAAGAAGGAGTTCTACCTCCTGGGATACTCGTACGGTGCCTTAGTAGCACTAGAGCTGGCCGCTCTTCTCGAGAAGGATGGTGAGCATAGCAAAATACACTATTCATCCGATTTGTATTTTACATGAATTTTCACGACCTTGTAGGGTAGTCTGAGGTTCGGGTAACCATCTTCGAATTGTGGCTGAGGTGGTTAGAATCACAGTACAATTTCTCCCCTGTTTTAAAATAAATTAGTAAGCCTCTGGCTCCTTATTAAAGGTGCTAGGTTCGAATCCCGGCTTTGATATGTACCAATGAATGAAATTTAAGTATGTGTTTTTCATTTACGTACATCATTTAAACTCGTTGAGGGAAAACATCGTGAGAAAACCTGCCTATTCCTCGGGATAAGTAATAGACACTGCCTATATACCACGATACGGTTTACTTCCTATCACGTTGGGTGCTGTCTGTCTAGCGAAAGCGGGCTTCGAGTGATCCATACCTAACAAGCCTTCAAAATTTCAGAGTTTTGAGATGGTTTCGGAGATGGGCAATCGAGCCTCTGACTACCCTGCCAAGATATAAAAGGGAGTGTGTATACAAAAGTCGTGAAGCGTGAGGAATAAATTATGAAAAAACAACTTATTCTTGGGGATAGGCAATAGTAAATGCCCAAATACAGCAATGTAGATTACCACTAGTTTGGGTGTTGACTATCTGATGAGACCCTGATAAAAAAATTGCTGATGAATATATCGACTTTTAATAACCTTTTATTTTTCTTCAGGATTAACCGGCGTTGTCTACTGCGTGGACGCGTCACCTGATACCTACCCAGCCACTCTAGACTCTCTGACCGGCATCCAGAGTACAACTTCAGAAGACGAACTACAGAACATAATCATTCGACACATGTACACCATTCTGACTGACGAGGAAGTTCCCGCTGACCTAGAGTGCATGCTAAAGAGCGGTGACTGGGACCAGAAGGTAGAAAGCTGCCTTCGAAGCCTCAAAAGCAAGGTCAAGCAGTCATGGCAGTATATTAAAGGTTCCATCGATGCCACGTACTACAGGATCAAAACAGCTAGAGATTACGATGCCAAACATTTAGTAGATACTCCGTTGAAGGCTAAAATCGTTGTCATCAAATCTAAGGGCAGTGCAGGCGACTTGGGCCTGTCTAAGTACACGAGTAGCGAAGTGGTGGTGTATGAGATTGAGAGTGACCACGGCAGCGCTATTCAGGACATCAAGTGCCCCGTCATAGTGAACAGGCACCTGAGCAAGGATATCCTGGACAAGTACAGCCAAAGGAACCTTTGTGACACTTATCCCCGTGCTATTGTCGCGCAAATTGACACTAGTAAGAAGATTACGTCTTAGGCATTTCTAAAGTTTTGCTTTGTTGTGTGGTAGCTAATAAAATATTGATGTTGAGGTTTCGTGTTTGTTTTATTTTTAAGGTTTCTACTGTTATTCTTTGAGGTGTAGTTCGAGACTTGAATGACTTTGGTTCTTTAAAGTTTCTGTCAAGCACAGCCTATACAATTATTTATCAAGAAATTAGATTAATTTCTTATTCATTTCATTTATCTAGACATACACGCCACACTGGTCTCGCTATAGAGGGCAAAGATCACAAATACTATTTCCTTCCTTGATCTCGATTCGGACAAACCACTTGCACTTAATTACTACACTTCATACACACTAGATGGATATTGACAATAGTTCTAACGTCAAACTTCTGCAATAAGTCTTATATCTGATTGCAATATGCTTCAGTAGATTATACTCCGTCTTTTACATAATACAACAAATACATCATGTAATATCTTTCCCTTTTTGGGGGGTAGTTAGAAGTTATCCGGTACTCAATGGTTACCTCTAACCTACGAAATTACCAGATAGTTGGCACTGATTGTGACGCCTGATAGTTTATATCAGTATTTTTAAGCCTTGATCTGTTATGACCTGTTCTGAGGAAAACCTAAAAAACTGAGGTCAAACTTTTTCCTCACCGTAGTTGATGCATTTCACATTATTTTCCTATTGTTACTGAATCTTTTATTAATAAAAATTATTACTCCTCCATAACATGTATCTTTTTTTTTAATTTATTTATTTTTTAAAAATCCCTAGAACCAAGTTCCGCCAAGAATAAGCCAGTTGGCAATATTATACAAAAATGGCAGTGTCTGTCACGATCGTTCTACGGGGTGCTCGATAATATCTGCCTATGCAGTTGAGATCGTAGAAGTGTGGATTTGTATGTATCTCGTAAAATGATGTAAAAAAATTCTTGATATAAGTAAATTGCAAGTTCTGTACGAAATCGCTCAGAATCAATTCAGCAAAGGGCTGTAACTGGTGGATCTTAGAAATAACCCTTTAGGGGTAAAGGTTTTATTATAAACCGCCGTTATTAAGAAACTATTACACCAATTAATCTAGCCCTTTACTAAATACATTTGTGAATTGTGTTAACTGTACTACGTATATATAAGAAATATATACTTGTTATAGATAGATAAATGCATATCTAGTATTATATAATAAACCATCAGACTGGCAAGCAAAAGAAAAGCGTAGTTTTTAACTCTGCCTCCACCGGAAATTAAACCCGGGATTAGCGTTTAGGTGGTTAACTATTCGCACCACAAAGGTCGTCTTAATATTACCATGGTCTTTATACGGCGGCGAATAAATATTACCAATATATCAGTTATTACATAACTCAGTTCTTTAGGGCTTGATCCTGTATCAGTGGGTACAGGATTCAAACCCCGCTTGAGCATGTATCAATGGAAACGAAGTTTAATGAATTTCGATGTATATTTTGGTAATGAAAATACATTTACGAAATGCATCGAATATTACGGTGAGGGAAAATATCGAAAGGAAACTGTTCCCTAAACAGGCAATATTCAGTGCTTGTAAATGGCACCATGGCTTACCTCCTGTCACATTGAGTGCTGCCTATCTGGTCCACACGTGGATTCGAGCTTGCCATAGAATTACTACCTTCGCAAGTGCGGATATTGAAACATGAATCTTTGACTATCCCGCAAGGGTTAGTGGTCGTGAACGCGTTTTTCTTTGTCTTTTATACACTCCTACACGATATATTGATAAGGAGTGTCGTTAGAAATACTTACAACCACCGAATATGTATGAGGAGGTATGTGGATGTTAATTGAGCGAAAAAAGTTTATCAGAATGGGGATAAAGGGGATTTGTGATCTCTGCGTATACCTCTATAAGGAAACTGGCGTAAATGTTATTTAAATACATTTTTTCACGCCTTGTCCCATCTAAAGGGATATAAGTACAAACTGTTGACCGCCACTTTCACAGAGATCCTACCTTATCTCGCTACGAAATTCAATTTTGAGAAGAATGTCTCCAGTTTGATCTGTATATGTTCTACGAACTTTTACTTAGGTATTTAACTATAGAAATAGTACCGCTGCCTACCCCGCAATAGAGAATGTTAAAGTCAATGTGGGTCAAACGAATAACAAACACAATTGCATATTCATTGACGCTAGTTTGTTTTTATTAATACCTACTAATTAAAAAGTTATATAAGGAATCATGTTAATCAAATGTTTCACCTTAGTGCAATTGCTGTTCTATTATAGAGGTGTGTGCTTGTTATTTTATGTTTGACGTAAGTATTCACTTTTATTTAAATCATGAGAGGCGACTAAGGGACCAAAGTTCTTATTTTTAAATAGTGTCATTTAAATTTGTTTCCTCTTTCTATCCCTTGCGTCATTTTTAGCGTATTAAAGTATTTTATTTATCTTTTGTATTGCTAAGACTTGAAGTGTATAAGCATGTATGTATAATTATATTAAAACCAGCGAGTGTCTAAGTGAATAAATACAATAATCGCAAATGCTTTGCTAGAATTACTAAACATTTATTGATATCGACCCATTTTTGTAACCTACGATTTTGATCATTTGTGGGATAGTCCGGTTCGGGTGTTATTCTCCCCAATTGCGAAGTAACGGAGCTATCAAACGCCACCTGGAACGATTCTTACAAATCTCTTTTGCCTCACTCAACCCCATAAACCTTCTCATACATACTTTTCCGTTTTTCACACGTATTGTGCTATGAACGAATTTAAGTGAGATTGTGTCGTGAGGAAACCTACCTGTTGCCCGAACAGGTAATAGTTAGTGCTTGTAAATTGTAACATGGTTTCCCACCTGTCACATTGAGTACTGACTATCTGGTCAACACGTGGGTTCGAGGTGGCCATAGAATTACTACCTTCGCAATTGCAGAGATAGACATTTCAACCTCTGACTACACCGCAAGGGTTAATGGTTGTGAACACGTTTGTCTTTTTGTATCTAGTGTATGCAGTTTATAAAATTAATGGGGCCAAGAATGTGTTAGGAGTAGTCAAATGGTTTCCCAATCGGCACGTATGGCTATTCACGTTGGTAGCGAAAGTTGGATATGGCACAAGAAGCATGAAAGTAGAATCAATGCCGTCAAAATGCGGTCACTAAGAAGCGTGTTAAAAGTGAACTTTAATGATATATAGATAGACATAGGGTTTTGGAAAGAAGATGTAGTGACAAAGATTGAAAAGGACATGCTTTGATAGTTTTGACATGTTATGCGGATGAATGATTGACAAAGGGATATATGAGGATGAGGTGTAACAGTTACTTAGGGTTAGGCACAATAAGACGTATGACTGTCAGATAGACGACATATTGAAAAAGGGTGATGTTAGAAATACCAGTAACCGCCAAATGTGTATGCGGATGAATATGAATCAACCAATGATGTTAGTGGATTATCAGAATCGAGACAAATTGGCATCCGTGATCTCTGCCTAAAGGAAATTGGTATGATAGGTATCTTTACAAGAAAATGGGACTTATCGAGTATATTTTATAAACAACTATTGACCCGCTCCGGCTTCGCACGGGTATAAAATATATAGCCTACTCCACTATATAATGGATGTTATTATACATATAAACCTTCCTCTTGAATGACTCTATCTATTATAAACAACCGCATCAAAATCCGTTGCATAGTTTCAAAGATTTAAGCATACAAAGGGACATAGGGACAAAAAAGCGACTTTGTTTTATACTATGTAGTGAAGTATATCTTTGTATATACGTAAAAAGCGACTAAGCGCATGTATACACCTGCAGGTTCCTGTGAGCAATGGCCCCTGCACCAGAAGACCAGCGTCCAGAGCTCGAGATGGCGGAGGGCGAGCGGGTGGTGATCTCCGGCATGGCGGGCATCTTCCCCCAGGCGCACAGCGTCAAGGACCTCGAGCACATCCTCTATAACAAGGTATGGGACCCCAGTGGAAGTGATCTGCCTCCATACATGTGGCGACCTCTAGAGCGCCACACACAGAGAGAAACCTAAGTAAATCTAAGTTGCAATTAGTTAAATATAATTACCACAGATGACGCCGCCAAGAATAAAATAATAATCACACAAATCAATTTCCTAGAACGCGCAAGTGAAATATTTATCGGAAACAAGATATATACAAATTTCCAACTCAGGCCATTAGCCTGGACGAACACCTGCCCAGGTAGGAAGCTTCCTCTTTTCCTGTAGGACACAGTAAATCCTACACATGCATACATTCACGTCCCCTAATTCCTTACGGTGTTGACAGAACCTCGGAGACACGATAACCTCTGATAGGTAATTTTTTAGCATTACATTCTTTTGATCGGGTTGCGATGTTATATAAAACATTGGTGACAGGTTGCTAGCTCATCGCGCAATTGATTCGATTTACCCCTAGTCCTAGTAAGTCGCCTCGTACGACAGGCTGGGAAGAACGGCAGTTAGTTTGCAGTCTTTCTACGTCCCAGACTAGCACGGGAGAGTAATCTTTCTACTTGTGATTTATTTGTATCCTAGGTCGTTTACAAAACATGAAAAGGATGTGAACAAGTACTTAAAAAAATGTATACTCATGAAGTAGAATTTGTACAACAGAGCATTTATCAAGTCAATGGATAGTCAGCGAAATGCATTCGAGTTGTTCAAAGCGGCAAGTGATAGCCTCTGTTTATTCAATATTCGCAGTGAAATTGTGAATCACGTGTGTCTATGAATATGGTTCATTGTTTGGGGCCTAGGCACTCTAACAAGAAGTCAGCAGCCATATATGTCATGTTTGGGTGCTCACTATATTGTGAAAAGTGGATCGTAATTCGTAAACATATTCATTCACGATCTTTAATCCCTTTCGGCGTGGCCAGAATCTCGGACATATATTAAATGTCCTAGGTCACTTTTTAGCATGAATATAATATAATGTTTGACGTAATTCCTTAATTGCGTCAATAATATAAATGGCTACATTACAATATGCATAGGAATATAAATGGTTGATACTCCTTCACTGAACACCTAGAACAATTCAAGGCATTGCATTAATTAGAAAGAACTTAGTACATGCAATTAGCAATTGTAATAAATCATTAGTTTATTTGTCTAATTTGACCTTTGGTGTTAATTGATTCCCACACTGAATATGAGAGCTATTATACATACATAGATATGCTTCACGACTTGTGTATACACACACTCCCTTTTTTATTATGGCGGGGTAGTCAGAGGCTTGAATGCCCATCTCCGAAATTTCGAAGGCATGTTAGGTATGGGTCATTCAAATCCCGCGTATAGATACTAGATAGACAGCAGCTAACGTGAACCGTATCCCCGTATATAGGCACTGACTATTACCTATCCTGAGGGATAGGCAGGTTTCCTCACGATGTTTCCCCTCACCGTTAGGTATTATGTATACATTTATTTATTTTCCACTCTTTTATTTAATTCCTTTTGGGGAAAAATGAGATGTCCATCGTTTCAAGTAATCCGTTTATGGTCATAAGTTTTATTATTAGAGAATCAGCGCCTAAGTTGACAGGCAACCCATGTTACTAATGAGAAGCACTGATCGTTAGCCCAGCGCATAGGGAGGTTTCTTGACAATGTATCTATGTATTGCTTTCACATGGTAGGTCCATGTTGTTACAATTTCATCGTAGATAATTTCGCATATGAGGAGTGTCTGTTCAAAAGGGCCTATCTGCAAAATTTGAAATTTCGTTTTTTATGGAATCTAGTTCTAAATGATAAAATCTATAAAGTCACTAAAATTTAACACGCTATACGACATATTTCCATACTAAATTTACACTCAATGTTTGTAATTCTGTTCAAATAGGACTATTTTATAGACTGAAATCTGTTCCAGAAGCAGTTTTTAATTGTTCGTTCAAAAAGGACTATTACTTATACTTTTTTAAAACTATCAATCATTAATCTGAACAAAAAGGCTTAATTTTATTAAATTTCAGAAATCACTTTTAATTTTATTTGTTATACATTTCACCACTCAAGTTTCTGAACACACTGAACTATATTTTTTTTTTAGTTTTTTACCTATATTGTCTACGATCAAATAAAAATAAAATTGTCATTTTAGACAGGTCCGGAGCTGTCAATGTTTTTTATGTTTTTTTTCATAAAAGCCTGTTCAAAGGGGACTAGTTAACCAATCTGTCTGAACAAAAGGAACCATTTTAGAAATTTGATATTTAATATTTATTGAAATATTGATCACAAATCATTCAAATTGTGTATATATATTTCAATTACCATATACTATCTAACAACGCACTTAATTTGAAGAGTGAGTATTAGCAGATAAAATGAGAAGTTTTCCTTGTTTTCTCAAAAATTACATAAAGTGATTATAGTCCCTTTTGAACAGACACTCCTCATATGTACCACATAAGCGTAGGGAGCAAGAAGCTTTATTTTTTAATTTTTCTGGCAGATAAATCATAGTAGTTCTTTTCCATTAGAAATAAATGTAAGGACTTACTTGTGTTTTATTTCCGATCCCATATTATTCCACTGTCAAGGTCGCCATGGAATCACATAAAAATTAAGTTTTACTGGTATAGGTTTTACAAATTTTTACTAACTGCCCTGTGAGTTTCATTTCGATTGACAAACATTAGAAAAATGGGCCTCAATCCAGATGCACACGCTCGGCATAGCTGATATGTACACTGCACCTTTCGATTACTCCACGAAGGATAATGTTCACCGACTACATCGCACATGACAATGATGAAATGAAATGCTTTTTATTCAATATGAGGATTATAAAATCACTTATTGAAAGTCAAAAAAAAAAAACCTTTCGACCGGAAAAGTTGTCATTACAATTAGTTAATTAAAAAAATTTAAATAAATCTAATTAAACTATTGGCATTTCGTAAAGCAAAATCCTGCAGAGAAGAAATGCCAAGAAACTCATGTGATCGTGTGTATGTTCTTGTGTGCAGACTAACCCCATCAACGCGGAGCACCGGCGCTGGCACTTCGAGCACCCTGAGCTGGTGCAGCACCTGGGGCAGGCGCCGGACCTGTCCAAGTTCGACGCGCAGTTCTTCAAGGTGCACTACCGCCTGGGCACCAACATGGACGTCATGTCCAAGAAGATCCTCGAGCAGACCTACCAGGCCATCTACGACGCAGGTCACTACTCACATTCACTACCATCAACCCTTGCGTAGTCAAAGATCAAGTGTCCAATCCATCTCCGAAATTAGGCAGTTAGTGATACTCGAAACCACGTGTTGACTAGATAGTCTGTTCGCAATGTGATGAATGGTACACCATGGTACCATAAACAACCACTGGCAATTATCTAACCCTTGGAATAGGCTGGTTACCTCTTGTTACTTTCTGCCACCGTAGTGGATTTATTTCGCAAATGAATTTCATATTGTCGTTGTTGGCTTCTCGGAAGTAGTGTAATCTGTTAGTAACTCAGTTCTCGTTGCCATGTGCAGGGCTGAGTCCGGAGCACCTGTCGGGCAAGAAGGTGGGCGTGTTCGTGGGCTCCTGCTTCTCGGAGACGGAGAAGGCCAGCTTCTACATGGCCAGCATCCGCACCGGCTTCGGAATTGCAGGGTGAGTGGACAACATCCAGATTAGTATCAATGAATAGCTGAGAAACCCAGATTTTAATGATGCATTTAAGAATCAAAATTGGGTATAATATTCAATATACTACATACTACTAACTAATACATATATTTGACTTACAAAATTGTATTCCGGTCCTTTATGGTCGCATGTATAAACCTATACGTGTTGCCAGGGGGAAATTATGTAAGAAATGGACGTAACATGTACAAGTTTGGTCTGTATTGACTATAATAATGGCCGTTAGTGTTTGAACCTTGAGTGTTCGTTCGCAGGTGCAGCAAGGCGATGTTCGCGAACCGCATCTCGTACTGGCTGAACGCGAAGGGCCCCTCCATGTCGGTGGACGCGGCGTGCGCCAGCTCCGCCGTGGCGCTGGAGAAGGCCTACGAGGCCATCAGCCAGGGCGAGTGCGAGGCGGCCGTCGTGGGCGGCGCCAACGTCTGCCTGCACCCGCAGCCCTCCATCCACTACGGCAGGTCAGCCTCCACCAACTCAACCAACACAACCACACATGGATTAACAAAACCACGGAGATGTAACACTTCCTTAGTCATCGGTAGCATTATCCTTGCATGGTTATGACAGTCTTTATTGTTACGAGGAAGAAAAGTTAAACCCGGAAAATCCAATTATGGCTCTAAGATGGGTGTTACTTATGTATTTGTGTAACCAAATATTTTTCAATCATCTTTGATCACTCAAACTATACGAAATTGTTAACCATTGTGACGTGTATGTAAGATACGGTGGCATATAAAAACTGACAACGAGAACACTAGCTAAGAAATGCGTAAGACCTATATCTGATATATCCTCATTTTGAATTACTTCAACGTCTTATCATTTGCAGAATAATGAAAATCGCGAAGGATGGCAAGACCAGGACGTTCGACAAGGAGGCCAGTGGGTTCGCCAGGTCGGACGGCATCAACGTGCTCTTCCTGCAGAGGGCCAAGGACGCCAAGAGGTAGCACCACTGCGCCCTATCTTCAATTACTTCTTGATGTATATATGTATAATATCATAATCATCTTATATGATATCAATCAATCAATCAGCCTATGACAGTCCACTGCTGGACGTAGGCCTCCCCAAAGTAACGCCATATGATATACATACACATAATACCTTCTTAGACATCTTTATGTCAAATATCACATATTTTCGATGTACAAATCACCGTTTTTTTCCTTTAGGTCATCCTTAGATTAACTCTCATTGTTAAGACGCCATTAATACATGTACCACTGAGAGCTTAATAGCCCAGAGTTCCGTCTCTCTACTCCATCTCGTTGTGTTTAGGATCTACGCGGAGCTGCGCTTCATCAAGAGCGAGTTCCGGTGCGCCAGCCAGGGGCAGCTGGGCCAGCGCTACGGGCCCTACCGGGAGCCCCAGGCCATCGCAAGCTTCCTGCGCGGCTGCTACCTCGACGCCAGGGTCAGCCCCCGGGACGTCGAATACGTCGAGGCCTTTGGCTCAGGTATGCTGCCTCCAAGTACCAAGAAATGTGCTGCTTGAGACCATTGACGTATGTCTCTTGCATCACTTATATGTCCTCATTTTCTTAAATGTGCAATTCTGTTCTTCGCATTGGTCGCCTTGAGATCCTTTCATGATCTGTATATTAAATACAGTTCATTTTAACCTTTTTCTTACAGCCTTACCAATTTAACTTGACTTAGATAACAATACATAGCGGAGTTTTAGAAAACAGTAACTAGCTGATTCTTGGACTACTTGAAAGCAGTATGTTGCTTTTTAGGGATTCACCTTGTGATTATTTTATTTAAAAACTTAAATATATTCTAATTAGTTTGAGTTTTACTAAATATACATCTATGTATAACCATTTATGAATATTGATAAGACTGCATTTAAAATGTAATTTTTTATCAAGCATTTAACGATGTATTCTTATGAACTGATCAACAGTAACATTCGTCAATGGTCCAGTATATTGTGTTGAAGACACTGATTGATTGATTGTTGTGCAGCGATCCCGGAGGCGGACCGCAGCGAGCTGCAGGCGCTGGGCGAGGTGTTCTGCGGAGGGCGGGCGGCGCCCCTGCTCGTGGGCAGCGTCATGTCCAACATCGGCTACACGGAGGCCGCCTCCGGCATCTGCAGCATCGCCAAGGTACCATCTGCCACCTGCCACCTGCCACCTGCCCATGGAGAAAGAAGTTCAAGCTTCTTACTGTTATGTCGTTTCATAAGACTATCGCGTTACGTCGCAAAAAGACATAATGAATTAGAATTTGTTACTAATAATACTCTTGAATTGCCATTATAGTTTTAAGAGATGATTAATAACTTACTAGTCTGCCCGTGACCATGGCTGCTGCAACGTAGTCGAAACGTCGGGTTAATAAAGGTAACTTTATTATATAAAAACATACGCGATAAGTCCCGTTAGTTATTAATCTTGAATTGCCGTTCAGGCTTGCTAATATTTTTCTGCATATACAATTAATATCCTCTAAGCCCCGATAGTTATAATAATAATATTGTAGGACATTATTACACCAATTGAACTAGCCTATTGTTAAGTACATTTAAGACATGTGTTAAGGATACTAGACAACGTATATTTAAGAAATATATACTATTTATATATATTGATAAATGCATATTTAGCATATATAAACAATGACCAGACTGGAAAGCAGAAGAACAGCGTAATTCTTTTCTCTGCCTCCACCGGGAATCGAACCTAGGAGTTCACCAGGATTAGCGTTTAGGCGTCTAACTGATCGCGCCACGGAGGTCGTCAAATTATATTAGAATAGACGTGACCCGCTCCGGCTTCGCACGGGTATAAAATATATAGCCTACTCCACTATTTAATGGATGTTATTATACATATAAACCTTCCTCTTGAATCACTCTATCTATTAAAAAAAACCGCATCAAAATCCGTTGCGTAGTTTCAAAGATTTAATAAGCATACAAAGGTACATAAGGCCAGGGAAAGCGACTTTGTTTAATACTATGTAGTGATGTATAAATAGACAGATAGGACATATAATAAAATGAACTTTGTAAATGGTCTGTTCCCAGGTCCTGCTAGCCTACCAACGAGGAGAGATAGCGTCCAACCTGCACTTCGAGAGCCCCCCAGAGGACATCGCCTGTCTGCAGGATGGCTCCCTGCAGGTGGTGAGCGACCACCACAAGTTCGGCAGAACCTTCGTGGGGGTCAACAGCTTCTCTGCTACCGGCCTCAACGTCCACATACTCTTGCATGGACGGTACAAGCCTAAGGTGGGAATGTGTGTCATCTAAACCTCTCGATCATATGAACGTAATTTCATGGAGTACATTGTATATTACATTACATACATAGAGTACATTGTATATTATGTTTATATGTGAAATTTACGATATTTCAGTGATTCATAGTACAAGTAATTTCAAATGTATAAATTAGCTCCTAGAGGGAGCTGTTTCTTACCTACCAACATATATTTTTCTCGGTGGTCTACCTTAGATTAAAATTAAAAGAAAACAATTGATTGGAACTTTCTTTCAGTATCTTGAGTGGTAGACCATCAACTAAACCTTATCACTTTTAAAGCATGTTATCAATCATAGAAGAATATTTCAGAAGTCGAACCTACTCTATTCTATCCTTAATACTTGTAATATGAATGATTTCTTCTTGACGACCTCGGTGACACGATCGGTGTGCCGCCTGAACGCTAATCGTGAGATCCCGTGTTCGATTCCCGGTGAAGGCAGAGTTAAGAACTACGCTTTTCTTCTGCTTTCCAGTCTGATCGTTGATTATATACTATATATGTACTTGTCTATGTATATAATAAGTGTATGTGATACCTTTAACACAATTCTTAAATGTACTTAACAAAGGGCTAGTTCAATCGGTGTAATAATGTCCAAATATTAGAATACATATATTATTCTTCTTTGTCCAACCCTCTTCCCAGTTTATCTGGGGTCGGGTCTCCTCGTACACTTGCGCCATAGAGCTCTGTACATATATTATTCTATTTTTATCAATGTCCAGGACCTGAAGAAGTACGAGTCGAAGATACCGCGCATAGTGACCGTGTCGGGTAGGCAGGAGTCCGCGGTGAAGAAGATCCTGGAGGAGCTGAAGGCGCAGCCGCTGGACCCCGAGCAGATCGCCCTGCTGCACGAGATCCACGAGAAGAGCATCTCTGGCCATCTGGGCAGGGGCTTCCTCATACTCGGTCAGTGTCTAAGTCTTTTTTTTTAATTCTTTATTAAGCCATTCACCCCTAAGGTTATGTCGGCTGAAGTACAAACACTGATGCCACGGCGTTTGAACTTCTTGTTATTCCATCGCCATGGTTACAGCAACGCCGCCAGCCGCTACAACCGAAGAAAAACGAGGTTGAAGCTCCAATTCTTCTCTTCCTTGTTCTTCGGTTCATTCTGATCCTCTTATCCCAAAGCGAACATATTTAGCCAGTTTGGCATCACAATTGAGTAAATATTCAGCCGAAAATAATTATAAGTATTTTCAACTTTCACTTAACTGCTGACTTTGTTAACGAACCATAGACGACTGTAATTTAACGTTGATTTTATGTATAGTTATAAATCGTTTTGGGTGCGGGTATTTTTAAGCAACTGAATATCATTAACAATGAAAAACAAGGAGTAACTACTATAATTGTCCAATGTTAATGCATAATATAAAGTAATCAAGGTGTAAAAATATTTCAAATAATTGTGCTAATCTTTATGTGGATCATTAGTGACCGGTTGCTAACTCTTCGTCCAATATCAAACATTCACCTTTAGTACCTGAGTCGCATCCTACAACATACCAGTAAGAAGAGCAGCTAGTTTGCTTTCTTTCTACGTCCTATTATAGCATGGGACTTCCTGACTAGGCTAAACTAGGACAGGATTCCTTAATATCGTATTATTGTCACAGGCACCGACGAGAACAACCAGACAACTGCGTTGTCAGAGAAGGTAGACTACTGTGACGATGCCAAGCGCCCTCTGTGGTTCGTGTACAGCGGCATGGGCTCCCAGTGGCCCGGCATGGGCCAGCAGCTCCTGCTCGTACCCGCCTTCGCCAAGGCCATACAACGGTAGGGCACGTGTCAATGTAATTCATGCGAGGTAGTCAGAGGTTTAATTGTTCTGAGACAGAGACTTCTTAATTTAATTCAAGCGAGGTCAGGAGTAAGAGATTTGGCAACCCATAGGCTGATATAGCGATATAGTTGGACTCCAATAAACACGTCGTTAACACACTTAGAGCACCACTGTGGTTATGCTAAAGGTGACCTAGGGTATAACATCTCTCCAAGATTTGTCCATTCCAAAAGAGATTAATGGACGTAAATACACACATGTGTGTAAAAGGTACGTTTTATCAGATTGTCATCAACAATCATGACAGTGAGGATAGTGTCATGCTCCAGATGTAGGAGCACCCAGTAAACAGTAGCTCAGAATAGACAGATATCCTCATAATGGGCCCGTGAGTTCGTCAGGGCCAGTCCAGACAACTAAAAGAAATATGAGGCAATCAATCAGCCTATAGCAATCCACTGCTGGACGTAGGCCTCCCCAAGGGTACGCCACAAAACACGATCTCTCGTATACATGACAAATGAGATATATTTTTGAATGTTTTTTGCATGTGTAATAGTGTTTGTGTTATTTCAGCTGCCACAAGGTTCTAGAGCCCAAGGGCTTGAACATATTTGACATCATAAGCTCCCCGGACAAGGCGACGTTCGACAACGTGCTGCACTCCTTCGTGGGCATCGCCGCCGTGCAGATAGGCCTCACCGACGTGCTCACCGAGCTCGGCATCAAGCCCGACAAGATCATTGGTAAGAAAAGCCTAGGTGTTTTATGTAAAACATCCATATTCTTATTGTATTGGTGAAAAAATTGGTGTAAGCCGTTTTCTTGGCTAAGTCCCATAGCCATTATAATATTTATCATTATGTATTAGTCATAAGCCCACGATTCGTTTCATAGACAGAAAACGAATTCAGGAATTTTTACGAATTGTAACTAGCTACCTTTTTCCGACATTAAATAACTCCTGAATATATAAATAATGAACCGACTCAAGAACGAACCAAGATTTGAGTTTCTTGGAATTTTGACATCTTTCATAATAGGACTACTTTCCTGCCTTATAGGCCACAGTGTGGGTGAGCTGGGCTGCGCGTACGCGGACGGCTGCCTCTCGGCCGAGGAGATGGTGCTGTCGGCCTACAGCCGGGGGCTGGTCTCCATCCAGACGCCCTTCATCAAGGGCTCCATGGCGGCCGTCGGCTTGGGTTACAAGCAAGTTCGTATTTCTTTCCTTATGGCTTACTTGTACTTGCAATTACACGCATACGTTATAACTAAAAAAGTCTTTTGGTTCTGGAGTACGTTACCGTTAAGTAGGCTTGAGTGTGTAGTCCTGTACGAGCCCGAGGCGTAAAAAGAATGCTAATTTACAGCCTTTCTTCCCGGCATGTCGTAGGAGATGACTAAGGGACTAGGAGTAAATGTAATCGATTAGCAATGGGCTTGCAACCACTGTTATTGTCTCCATGTTCCATAATGTAACATCTCAACCCCAATATCCATTCTAAGAAGTGACTTAGGAGATATGATCGTGTCTCCGAGGTTCTATTCACCCCGAATGAGATTAAAAGACGAAAACATATATGTATGTATGAGAACTATTGAGCTGTATTTACCATCTATGAGGTTAGCCTAGCCTTTATGAAGGGTCTCCTTTGAGTGGTTAAGGACCTCCTACTTGCACATGCCCGTTGTGTGCGCGGCTGCTGAAAGCCAAGATTGGCTATGCAAGCCACATGAGAGCACATGCAAGGGCTGGTGATCTGTGAGATTCTCAAAAAAAAAGAAAAACGGACCGAACTATGGCAGGAGGCTGTTACCGTAGCTGAAATCGGCTTGGATGGATGGCATCATCACTTTCAATGCAATTTCTCTAAAATCTAACTTAAAAGCCTTACACTTGCGATACTGACGCTCTCTCTGATTCCAGATAGTATCCTTGTGCCCCCCGGAAATCGAGGTGGCGTGTCACAACGGCCCGGACTCCAGCACCATTTCCGGACCCGCTGACAAGATGGCCGAGTTCGTGACAGAGTTGACAGCCCGCGGGATATTCGCCAAAGAAGTGCCTTGCTCCAACATCGCCTACCACTCCAGATACATCCAGGAAGCAGGTGAGTAGTTTACTTTCCCACTGAATCGCAAAAACTTGTTGTCCAGATATGCTACCGCAATATTTCATCCCAGTTTACACACTATCACTTTTACCTGTTCCGAAGTTTCCTTGTGCTTATTGTCTATTCTTCAGAAGCAAGTTTTATGATCACAACATTATCCTCCACCGTAGCAACGATGTGCTTAACAGGAAAAATCTTGCATTATAGATTAGGAATACACACGTCTCACCACCTGGCGTATCACAAATACCATGCGTCAAAGATTGAGTACACCAGCTTTAACGTTTATATGGCTTAACTTCTAATCTCCCACACCGTTGTTGCAGGTCCAAGTCTGCTGAAGCAGCTGAAAGAGGTGATAAAGGAGCCGCGGCCTCGCTCCGAGCGCTGGCTCTCCACCTCGGTGCCCAAGAGCAGGTGGGGGGAGGCCGCTGCCAAGCTCTGCTCCGCCGAGTACCATACGAACAATCTACTTGTGAGTCATACGTTATAAAGAAAAACACATTTACGAGTATTTAGAATACAGAGCTAGTAAAAAAGTTAGATGCTCTGTCTCCAAATCAGAAACGACGTCATGTCTCAGTTACCCAGTACCATTCACACTTCAGTTTAATAGACTCCGAAAGAGAGACTCCGTTGAAGAGTGTGCATGTCAGAAATTGAATATACATGACTTTGCTATAGAAACTTGCGTCGAATACTGCGAACCAATTCTCTTTCGCAGCAACAAATAATGTCTTATTAGTTAGTTGTGTTCGTTTAAAATCTTTCTATTATTATTAATTGAATGTTTTGTCATTAACCGACAGAAATTTTCAAAGTAACGTGTCTGCTTTGTCAGAGCTCGGTGCTGTTCGAGGAGACGGCTGCGGAGATCCCGTCCAACGCGGTGCTGATCGAGGTGGCGCCCCACGGGCTGCTGCAGGCCATCCTCAAGCGCTCGCTGCACCCCAACTGCGTGCACATCCCACTCACGAGGCGCGCCCATCCCGACAATGTTCGGTTCCTGCTCGAGGCCATCGGATCGTGAGTCACACTATTTGTCCCTTGACGTCAAAGGAAAAATGTGGAGGTAGTAAATATACCACTTTTCACTAGATAGTCAGCAGTGCTCTTTATTGCCTTGCTATTTACGTATTGGGAGGGATAGATAGATTTTCTGACATTGTTTTTCTCTGGATGTAAATGCATACAAATACGAATATTTTCATTTCTTTGGTTCAGAAACACTCAGTTTAAGTATCACCCATAACCGAGCTTGTCTTTTTGTGTCTATACGTATTGATATGTACCTTGCATAAATCACCTGAGTTTGCTTAAGTTGTTGATTTTTTCAGTCTGTACATGCAAGGCTACAACCCCCGGGTAAAGTCCCTGTACCCCAAGGTGCAGTTCCCCGTGTCCACGGGCACCCCCATGCTCTCCCATCTCACCGAGTGGGCGCACACCGAGAAATGGTTCGTACTTCATTTGAAATAAATAAAAAAAAATTGTCAACTTGTTGTCCTTTGTTTATTTCCACTCAAACCATCTTACGATGAAATGACTAAGATCGAGAACTTTATAAAGAGAAACAGCAAAGACAAAATTATGTATGAATTTGTATTGTTTTATTACCAATTACAAGTTGAAGGTTTTGCAATAATTTCATGGGCCACAAACAGCCTCTTTAGTAACAGAAGGCTTGACTATCTATTTATACCTTTTGTCCGCATGTGGTTTCACAGGTCCATAGCGCTGTACGCGTCTGCGCAGAAGAGGAACGCGACCGAGTGCAAGGCGGTGGTCTCCCTCCACGACGACGAGCACCACTTCCTCAAGGGGAACCTGCATGGAGGTAACGCTCACCAGATGCCTGCATCTTCAGACAAGTGGCAAAACGCTAAGAGGATAAAGATGTAAATGTAGTGGAGTCTGTTTGCGATTTGCTACTTGTCTAAGGGTACTGATGTACTTTAGTTGGGTCTATCTATCGTACAGAGATCACATATCTAAATTTCCATTTTTTCTGCAACACGATCTGTTGTCAAATTTACACAGGTTATAATAGATCATAATATCTCAGTATATACCTACACGGCTCATACATTTGCAGAGCCTTTTTGTTGCGGTTGTGACTGCGAACGTTATTATATCATGCATTTTAGCTTTACCATAAATAGTAAGATTATAAAAGCATCATTGTTTCCTTTAAGCATAACTATCTAGTTAAAAGGCATCAATATGAAATACTCCTGTAATTTTTTTGTACAAAACACACTAGGCTCTCTTTCAAACATAAGCGTAGCCACCATTATACTATGTATCTATAATATATGGTATCCTTAATTGTTTGGTGTGTCAGAGGACGTGCTGTTCCCGTTCGCGAGCGCGCTGGTGCTGGTGTGGGACGCGCTGGGCATGCACGCGGGGCGCGGGCGGCAGGGCGTCTCCGTGCTGTTCCGCGACCTGCACCTCTACCAGCAGCCGCCGCTGCACGAGGCCGCCGTGGCCAGGCTCACGCTGCAGATCCACAAGGGCAACGGCTACTTCGAGGTAACATATACTTGAACCAATCGGATATTCGTTACTCACTAGAATGAATATTAAAAGATTGAATCTGGATCGGGAGTGGAGTATTCCATTTGTAATGAAAAATGTGATCCTGACAAATATCTTGCTTCACTCACACCCATTAACCTGCACATTCATACTCATCTGTTCTTTTGTACTATTAAAATGCATGTAAATAAACTAAAGCCTCACTCTCAATTGTAGTCTATGTTTACCAAGCCTATTCTAAGAACGTTGTTTGAACATTTTTTAATCAGCGTACATTAAGGTGGCTGCTTATTCTTCAACACAGGCAATAATTGTCGCGTGTGTACAGGTAGATTTCGCATCGCAGATAATGGCTCGAGACTAAAAAGAATAAACAATTCGTTTATGGGCCTGGGCATAAAAATATATAACAAACTTCCAGAGTCTATAAAGTCCTTACCTCTAGACAAATTTAAATTTTGCACTAAAGCGACGTTGATCGAGAAGGGCTACTACAAAGTGAAAGATTATCTAAATGATGTTATGTGACGTTTCATCTTGGTGTGATTGCAGCCTCACGATGCATGTTCTTATTGGGACACCTTTAATATGTTGCTCATAATATTCGTTGGTTGCTAGTTAGGCTGCAGTCTCATTCTGATGGATTATTTAATTAAGTTGTATTGTATTGAAATATGTCTGCAGAGTTTCTTGGCATTTCTTCTCTGCAGGATATTGCTTTACGAAATGCCATTAGTTTAATTAGATTTATTTAATATTTTTTATTTCAATTGATTAACTGTACGCCACGCTACGCCACGCCTACGCCAGAGAACTAAAGTGACCGACATTATGAAAAGAATTAGCACGCTGAAGTGGAGTTGGGCTGGTCACGTATGCAGAAGGACTGAAGGTCGCTGGAGCAAAAAGGTCCAAGAGTGGAGACCGCGTCTCAGTAAACGTAGTGTGGGGCGCCCCCCGGCTAGGTGGGAAGACGACCTACGTAGGTTGGCCGGCATCGAATGGATGCGAACGGCCACTGACAGGGAGAAGTGGCGTCATTTGGGGGAGGCCTATGTCCAACAGTGGATTGATACAGGCTGATGATGATTAACTGTAATGACAACTTTTCCGATAGAAATGTTTTTTTTTTTTTGACCTTCAATAAGTGATTTTATGATCCTCATATTGAATAAAAAGCATTTCATTTCATTTCATCATTTAACTATCTGGTATTGATTAGATATATGCTTTATAAATAAATTGCCTATAAAGTACCATTTCAAAACTGTAATGATGAACTCAAAAACCTCAAAGGGGAAAACCGTGATGAAGTGATGAAATTCATAGGTTGTTTTTTCAATTCAATTGTTACTAATACCATCCTGCAGGTGACGATGAACCGGAACACGAGGTTGATGACTGGCTACGTGACCACCGCCATAGAGCCCACGCCGGAGCAGCCTCACGACCAGGAGACTGCGCAGGAGGAGCAGAAGCTCACTGCTGAATGCATCTACAAGTTGTTCCACGATCGCGGCTCCTACTACCGGTTAGTTTTTTCATATAGAAAGAAAGAAAGAAAAACATTTATTTATACAAGTATACATAGCTTTATAGCTTTCCCAGCAGAGCGGAGGGTAGAGATCGTAATCTTTTCATTATGACAGAGATATGGTTACCGTCATCACTTGCTAAGGTCTGACTCACCAACGCCCACGATTGGCCAGAACCTCATGTGATAAGTGGTGGCTCCATAGATAATTAATGCTTTTTTGTAGGGATAGCTGGTTTTGTATATGGTGGAGATTAAGGAATAAACAGCCTGTAGCTCAATTAATATATTTTCAACTATAGATGTGTTGGAAACTGTATTATTTAACGAACTGATAAAACCTTTGTTTATTAAACATAAAAATATTGTTTTTTTCGTCCAGGGGCGACTTCAGAAGTCTAGTTTCAGCCAACGAGCAGCTGACTCAGGCCACGTTGAGGTTCAGCAACTGGGTAACCTTCATCGACGGCATGCTGCAGCTCAACGCCCTGCGCAGGAGGCACCTGGGCGCTTCAGAGCCACGGTTCATCCGCACCCTGACCATCGACCTCGACAAGTTCCAGGACATCGGCCCTGGCAAGGAGTACTGCCTCAACATTGCTGAGCTGTACGGGATTACCAAGTGAGTATGTAGGAAACATCAATGTAATACTCATTATAATGATTAGTACAAGGAATTGAGTCTGCCCGTGACCATGGCTGCTGCAACGAAACCGAAACGTCGGGTTAATAAAGGTAACTTTATTATATAAAAACATACGTGATAAGTCCTGTTAGTTATTAATCACGAGTATAAATCGCGAATCTCTTAAAACTATTATTAGTACAAGGAAGTTTGTCCTGTCCTAGTCTAGGACATAAAAAGAATTTTAATGAGCTGCCGTTCTTTCCGGCATATCGTAGGAGAGAACTAAGGGACTAGGGGTTAGGGGCGCTGGGCTAGCAACCTGTCATCAATGTTCTATTATGACATCGCAACCCCAATATTGGTGCTAGGGTATAAATCTACCTTCATTCTATTGCCTTGCAGGTGCGGAGGAGTCACGATGGAAGACTTGCGCTTCAACGACCTGCCTCTGCTATCACCGAAGCCTCTGGCCCTCAAAACCCTCAAGAGAATAAACCCTCATGGAAAGGTAGAACCAATAATTTTGTTTCTTGTTTCCTTAATGACATTAGACATCGTATACGACAATAATTAAAATACTTTACGTAGAGCCGTCGCTTTCATGGGAAGTTGAAGTTATATGATAATATGTTAGTATCGGAAAAAATTAGAATCTACTAGTCTGTCTACGCATATAAAGGCACATGACTATGATATATTTAAATACATACTGACATATAATTCACGCCTTTACCAACCCCATCTTTACGTACATATATATTTAATTATATCTATATCCTACCTAGTATCTACGCGTATAACCACCGAATAAGTACGAAGAGGTGTATCTATAAATGTCAATGTAGCGAAATTGGTTTGTCAAGAACGACAAAAAAGAGGATCCGTTACGTTACCTACTTACTTTTCTGTAGGATCTACCGTGACATCTCTCTCTCTCTGATGGTGCCTTTTTGACTCACTTGGCAGTCACTTTGGCAAATTCAGTTCGATCCCTGGCGAGATGGAACAACTCGGCGGCGCTCTTGATTCCCGTCCACTCTCGTATGTTACGGAGCCATAACTTTTTCCTTCGTCCAACACCTCTTCTCTTTCTTCGTGATATCTATGGAATTGTAATTTACCAAACTGATGTTCCAGGGTCCTCACGGGGAGTACCTGGCCGACGTGGGCCAGTTCCAGAGCCAAGGCTCCTCGGCCAGGGTGCTGAAGAGCGGCATCTACGGGGACATCGACACGCTCTACTGGGAGGAGGTGCCGGGGAAGGGGCCCGACCAACTGGAGGTTCTGGTAAATAAACATATACTGATAAACTATGTAACGCGAGCGTTTAACCAGTTGAATGATACTTAATTCCGGTGGAAGCCAACTTAATAGTAACGCCTACGTGCTTCTTTCTGAATGTTTATTTAGAATAGGCTGTAAAAAGAAGTTTTCTGTATCTCAGGCTATAAGAGCCTATAGCTTTTTTGTCTTATTTACATTAGGTATGGAAAATCACATTTAGAAGTTGTAGAACTGTTGTATTACATGGATGTATCTACGAGACTGGTCAATCTATAATACATCTTATCCTAATAGGATACAAGTCAGGTCTTCCATATACTTACCAACGCCGTTTCGATTGGTGTAACAGTGTTCCAAACATTATAATCTTGAATGGAAGCCATGTGGTGTGCGTAGGTCCAGTTCGCGGGCGTGAGCGGGGGTGACGCGCGGCGGGCGTTCGGCCTGGCGCCCTTCAAGGTGGACAACGACATGGACCCTGGCGCCGAGGGCTTCGGGATGGACTTCAGCGGACTCACCAAGAGGTCAGTGACATTACTACATTTAGAGATTTGGGCTCACATCCAGATACTGAGGTTGCAAAGTTCCTACCATGTTAACTCAAAATTCTTCTTTATTGTTTTTAATATTTACAACATTGTCTAAGGTATCATGAAAACATTATCCTGAGAGAAAATCTCAACATAATATTTTTTTCGTGATAATTGCAAATAACTATAAAATTGACACATGAGGAAAAGCCCTGCATCAACTTTTAAGAAAGAAGCCATCGTGTTGTTATAATTTTCCATCAATAAAGCGTTGATCTGCATTACGCATATAAGCAAGACATGAAAATGCTTGTTTGCAGCGGCGACCGCGTGATGGGCGTGGTGGCGGGTGGCGCCATCTGCACGCGCGTGCAGGCGCAGGCGCAGCTGCTGTGGCCGGTGCCCCCGCACTGGAGCCTCGAGGAGGCCGCCTCCGTGCCGCTGCCTTACGCGCAGGCGCTCTATAGCTTGGTCAGTTCACTATTCAATAATATACCTTTCACCTTGAAGAGCAGTCTGAGGTTCAAGTGTGCGTCTTCACAATGTAGAGTTTGCGATTTGATGGTGACTTCAGACCCTTCATACTAACTAGTCATAGTCAGCACCTAACGTGACAGGTGATCATGATTTACAAATATACGATAGTAAAAAAATTACTTACTCCGAGGAATAGAAGGTTTGTTTGCGATGTTTTACCTCACACTACAGTTTTGTGTTTAGAAACTGTAAAATTTTAAGTAAAAAGGTGGGTCATTATATACAATCATTAGTAACATTATACCTAAGCGTCCAAAATATTTAACGTACACAAAAGTAGCACATAAAATTAAAGTACATCAAACTTTTTAGAAAAATATCACGTGTAATTAATTGATTTCATTTAAGTTAACTCAAAATATCTTATAATAACATCATTAAGACCCTTCTTCATCATTCCTTAAGTGCTTCGAATTTGTAATACTGATGTGCATTAATGATGATGATATTGGTGGTGCAGGGCATCAGAGGCAAGCTGCGCAAGAGCATGTCGGTGTTGGTGCTGGGCGGCTGCTCGTCGGTGGCGATGGCGGCCACCTCGGTGGCGCTGGGGCTGGGCTGCCAGGTGTTCGTCTCCGTGCTGGACCGCCGGCAGAAGCACTTCCTCAGGAGGCTCTTCCCGCAGCTGGCCGGTGAGGGACTACACTGAGCATTTGTAGTCGTTACATGGATAAAAAATATGTTTACCTCTCATTAAGTGAACCATCATAGTTAAAAATGTTATGTCATTATATGTGTAAATTTCAAAATTTAAAATGTATATAGTTATAAATGTATATGTTAAATAGAATATTTAATATTTTCTTTAAATATGAAAGTTAATCTTTTTGTGTTCTTTAGAAAGCCCATGATGAAGGAACTCTGACAAACAGTTTTTCTACATAATTCGACTTTTATTTATTTATTTATTAAGACATCCAACAGCAAAATAACAGTTCGAGAACTTAAAACTAAGAAGCCATTAAAAGTAGCCAATTACAGGACATCCTTACGAGAGTATTACACAAATCAATGAACATTTACAATTACAAATATTTGCTAGGCAATGAGTTGAAACACATGTCTTACTTCAGACTTATCAAGTCATGCACGGATTGATTAATTACATTAGGGGTTCAAGTGACCCATTAGTCTTTATGACAAGGTAGAACATTTTTTTAATTGAATCCTAGCTTTGTCCAGATGATCAGCGTCAACAAATATCACTTTGTTCCAGACGACCACATCAGCCTGACCAAGGACCTGTCCTTCTTGGAGATGGTGATGGAGGCGACGGGGGGCAAGGGGATCGACTTGGTGTTCTCTTCGCTGGGCGGGGAGTACAGATATGTGAGTCTATTCTTAAACAATTTAATAACATACATTAAGCTTTTTAGAAAAATAATCTTTACACACGAAGTTGATAGAGTAATGCTTATAGTCTCTTAAATTAATAAAGGTACCACAGAACCAATTTAATCTATACTCAAGGATTGAATACCTTCTACCTTTTCTTTCAGGCCGCAGCTAACTGCTGCAGGTTGCAAGGCTCGGTGATCGACCTGTACCACATCCCCAACCAGGAGAACCACGACTTTGGCATGGGCACCCTGCAGCTGGAGAGGAACGTCTTCTTCCTCGACTTCTCCTCTATCTTCCTCCCGGAGAACAGCTACGAGAGACAGGTTGGATAATTTGACTGTCCATCATTTCCATCATCATTTCATTCACGTACACTTAAAGACCATTACCCTTTCCGAAGTAATCAAAGGGTCTCTTCATAGTATCGGAATCTATAGTCACCTCGAGTAGAAGTGTTAATCATACTGTCAAATTACAGTGGTCAGGTCATCTTAGTCACTATTTACGACCGAATAATATTACCTACTAGAGGAATGGGTAGATTACAACATAATATTTTCACGCACCCGTAAAAAGACGCACGTCTGAATTCGCTATATATGGATGCGTGCAGTGATCAACAAGTATCTATACGAATATAATGTATATTTCTATAGCGTGTATATATTTTGGCATTTCAGCAAGTGCAAGTGATGTTAGCGGATGGCATAAGCCGCGGCTACGTGCGTCCCCTGAGTAGAGTGGTGTTCGACTCGGCGGAGGCGGGCCGGGCCTTCCGCCTGCTGCACCAGCGCCAGCAGAGAGGCAGGGTGCTGCTCAACATGGCTGCGCAGATCGAGCAGGTCGCGCCAAGGTAATGGACCTCTATTCATCGGGCAATCACCGGCACCAATACTGCGCTGGATGATAAGTCTGGACTAAAAGAAAGAAAAAGAATACTTTATCCACTGAATATTACAAAAAATCCAGACATGAAAAAAATCCATTGATTCAATGATGCTGCCTCAGTATACGTTGCAACTGGGCTGTATCACTGGTACTCTGGCAGCACCCGATTTGAAATAAATGACCATGACGTTGAGTTCGGCTAAAGAAACGCAAATTCTGAACGCTTATGGACTCACCTATCACGTTTGGTATTCTGTCTGGTGTGGAACACTTTAAAAACAACAACACCTGAAGAGGTTATAAAATACCACTATTTTGATTAACCGATGGAGTTAAACAATATCGCCTACGACTGTTAACAACATCTGTAGAGTAAGATGGCATTATTGAACTGTTGTTCGCAGGCTGTCGGTATCTTCTGCGGCATCGCATCTGGTGGTGAACATGTCGGAGGACTCCCTGGCGTGCTCCTTCGTGGACAGGCTGGTGGCCAGAGGGGCGACGAACCTGGTGCTGCATCAGCCCATCGACGGATATCTCAGTGCTAAGATCAAGTAAGTCAATGAGACATTTTATAAATAACTATGGTACATACGTTAAATAGTAACTGAATTTTGTTGAAAAAATTATATATACCCATAACATACCGTTAGGTGTGTGATAACGTGTTTGATGAATAAAGAGAATAGTATGGTTTCAACTCTTTACAGTGCCTGGGATAATCTAGCAAACTCTGCCTAATTATAAGTCTAGCAAACTAACTATACTGGCGAGCATTTGAATTTCCAATCAGGAAGTTGGTAACTTACCCATCACCACAAAAATAAAGACTTTTTCATGATTAATAACTAACGGAACTTATCGCGTATGTTTTTATATAATAAAGTTACCTTTATTAACCCTATTAGATAACTTTATTATACTAAAACATACGCGATGAGTCCCGTTAGTTATTAATCATGAGTATAAATTGCGAATCTCTTAAAACTATAAAGACTTTTTCAGTTGGAACAGAAGTCGAGAGTTCATGTGTTCCTTACTCCATGTTTCAGAGGTTGGGAAGAGAAGGACGTAAGAGTGAAGTTGTCCTCAGATAACCTTCTGGAGGGCCAAGAGGTGGAGGCGCTGCTGCGGAAGTGCCTCAGTCTGGGGCCGCTCGAGGGCGTCTATATATTCGCCTCGCAAAGTATTGAGAAGGACCCTAAGAAAGCCGTCATGCTGAAGAACATTGATGCTGTGTGCCGGAAACTGTGCCCTTCTCTCAGGTACGCCTTTAGATATAACTTAACTATTGGCACGACTATTTCACTTAATGGCAAACATTTAAATACCCTTTGAAATCAATTATTTACATACATACATCCACATCACGCCTGATTCCCTGTAGAGGAGTAGGCAGAGATCACGGATCCCCATTTGTCCCGATTCTGACAGAGATATAGCGTCTATCTAAACGTTATATGTCTTATTAGGCCGGCCCCTACGTAACCGCTCTACCACTTCACTCATATATATTCCTTTTGTCAATCTGCTATCATTCATCCGCATAACATGTCCAAACCATCGAAGCATGCTCTTTTCAATATTAGTCACTACATCTTCTTTCAAACCGCAACCTTCCCTTATCACACTATTTTTAATTCTATCATTCAATGGCACTCCTACCAAGCTTCTCAGTGACCGCATTTCGACGGCTTTGATTCTACTTTCATGCTTCTTTTGCCATACCCAACTTTACTACCATAAGTCAATGTTGGAACCAGCACAGCCCTATGAATAGCCATACGTGCCGATTGAGAAATCAACTGGCTACCCATAACACTATACATGGCCCCATTGATCTTATTACCTACACACACTCTACGTTCAATATCTCCCTCATATTTTCCGTTATTAGTAAAAAGTGTTCCCAAATACACAAAATCATTCACTTGTTGGACTCTTTCACTATCTATGTCAATCTTACACTCTGTCTTGATAAGTCCCTCCATGACCATTACTTTCAAAATTAATTATTTTAGTTAATAAAACATTCAACTAAATAAGACTACTTATAACATAGTGATTTGTAAGGTCCTTAGGTTCACAGTAAGTTAGTGCCAGTCCGAGCGTTTGACATTTCTTCCCAGCATGTTACGTCTCTCATCTTACGAGGACACTTAGGTAAATGAAATCTATCGAGTAATGGTTTAACATCTTTTATCCATTGGTATACCATATCGAAGCCATCACTACTCTGAAGAGCTGAGGTGACTTAGGAGATTCTCTCTTCATCCCAAAAGGGATAAAAAGACATGAGATTAAGTAGATTCATATATGTTTAATTTTCATGGTTTTCAGGTATTCTGCTATAATAGGAGAAAATATTCAGTTCGCAAGGGAGCTCTTGAAAGGCACCAACTCTGCCATGAAGCTCATCTGTTTACAGGACCTTAGAAAGGTATCTTCATACATTTTATCTAACTTTGAGTTCAAATCAGACATTCCTGTTATCAGTAGGTACGATTCGTTCTTTCTACAATATTCACGATGACTCCAAATCTTTAAATAAATTTTGGTGTTATATACCTGCTAAATCGAATACATATAAAATCTGAAGATTGGAATGTTTTTAAGTGCAATGATTTGATGTTCATGAGATGACAATAAATACAATTTCATGGGTGACCTTAGACAAAAGACAAACGCATTCACGTCCATTAACCCTTGCGGGGTAGTCAGAGGTTCAGATTTCCATCTCCGCAATTGCGAAGGTAGTAATTCTATGGACACCTCGAACCCACGTGTTGACCAGATAGTCAGTACTCAATGTGACAGGTGGTCACCCATGTCGCCATTTACAAGCACTAACCTTATCTTGAAAAAATCGGGTCCACATAGAGTTTAATATAACCATACATGATTTACTCCGCAATTAAGGAAATGCAAAACTATTATATCCCCAGTCGATTCACTATATTATTAAGTGTGTTTATAATTTCATAGTTTTAAAGAAGTCTTATGATTCACAGTTCGAACAAGACCCGAAAGAGTATAACAAAAGAGCGTCGAGTGTGACCTTCGCCAGGGCCGTGGACGTCGTGGAGAGGGCCTTGAGGTGCGAGGACAAAGTGCTCGTGGCTGTGCCTACCCCCTCTGGGAATGAAGACGTGCTGCAGCACATTTGCATCCTGTCTGGTAAGATATGATTGAAAAGCGAATACCATTACAATGTTAATAGATAAATCAGAGTTACGGGAGTAATAAAAATAGAATCATTCGTGTTTAACTTACACAATTAATTTAATCACATGAGAATATTTGTAACAATGTATTAAACCAGTACAAATTGTAAAATCATGATTCTAATTTTCGACTTCTATATTACTATAATTATTTGGTAATAATAGGTTTTAGAGTGAAAAAATATGATAAAATGATAAAACCTAACCTATAAAAGTTTGCCTCTGTTCCAGGCGTTAGTATATCGTGCCGCACCCCAGCAGAAGCGACCCTCGAGGGCCTGGGCATGCCTCCGGAGAGTGCGCCCGCCCTCTGCCACTTCCTGCGCCACAGCTGCCACGCATCCGTCACGCCGGACACCGTGGCCAAACTCACTGTAGGCAGGTAGGACTAACACTATAACGTTAAGCGTCAGTGTGTCATTTTTGCACTCGCTTGTGGAGGAAATCTTTTGCAGATAAAAGCATGGCGGTCAGAAGTTTAAGCTACAGCTGGTGCACTACGAATATAAATATACAGAACCTTTGCTCTTCTATTCTTATTAGAATATAGAAGATGACTCTTAGTTTTTGAGGGTCTTGTAATAAGTATTACATGTTAGGACGAAAACAATAATAGATAATAGAGTTATGAATTTCAATTGTAATATTTCCCTTAAGCAAACGAACCTTCGCTATTTCAGGCTTCGCAAGCTGGAGCCGAAGGGCGTCACGACAGATCCTGAGCCCAAGGGCCTGGGAGCCCTCTTCAGCCACGTGGACACTGACGAGCTGAAGGCCACCCACGACATCATCTTCCTGCCCACCGTCACTCAGGTCTCCCCTATGGTGAGCATTGCATGCTTTACTATCAATCACCACCTATATGTAGTTATTTAGGTGAAATTCCTTGACATAAGGAAGTTTATTTATTATAGTAAAAGTGGGAGAGCTATAAAGTTTTTTTTTATTCTTGAAAAACCGAACGTTAGTTGTGATGTTAACAACAAGCCCAAAAATCATTAGTCTCAGTAACCACAATGAATAATTCGAGGGTCGGTAGTTCATACACGTTTGCTTCCAGCGAGATGACGAGTTCCTGGCAGACGAGACGTACCTGCTGCTGATCCCGGGGCTGGACGGCCACCACGCCAAGTTCCAGAAGATGTGCGAGAGACTGAAGCTGCCGGCCGCCGCGCTGCAGCCGGGGCTCGACACCATCCACGAGAGCATCCCGCAGATGGCCAACAGGCTCAAGGAGGTCATTCATTTGTACTTGTTATATCCCGTGGGACACTGGAACTATTTCGAGATAGTCAAAAATTTACTATTGTCGTTACCGATTCAAACAAAAGGCGCGTCCTTGAACAGATCAATGGCTGCAGTCAGTAATCAACCATTGTGGTGTTGGTTCATGCTAATAAGTTTCCTCAGAGATATTTTCATGGCTCCAGGACTCTGGCCACCCCGAAAGCGATTAAAAGGACGTGGATAATCGATGTTTGAATTGATAGTAAAATTTAGTAAAACCTTAAACCTGTATGTGGGTAATGAAGTAAATAAATTATTTTTACAGACAATTATGCAAAAACTTAAGCCCAAAGAAGAGTTCTACATCCTGGGCTACTCGTTTGGGGCCATGGTGGCGCTGGAGATTGCCTCTTTGCTGGAAGATGAAGGTAAATAACGTATTATACCGTCAGCTATCAATAACTTATTATAGTGCGAGAATAGCAGTTTCACCCTTAGTGATTTACCTTACAGGTTTGAGAGGCGTAGTTTTCTGTGTGGACGGATCCCCCGACTCCTTCCCGGGCATGTTGGAGTCCTTCATCAACGAGAGCATTAGTGAAGAGGATGGCGAGGGCCCCGAGGAGGCGCTGCAGGCCGCCGTCGCCAAGCACATGTTCGGCCTCATGGCGGGCGAGGAGTGCGCACAACACCTGCACGCGGCGCTCAGCACGGCGCACACCTGGAGGGAGAAGGTGGACAACTGCGTGCACGCCCTGAGGGGGAAGATCGTGCACTCCCGCCAGTACTCCAAGGCGGTCCTCGAGGCGGCCTACGCCAGGATCAGAGAAACTAGGAGATACGACGCCAAGGCACTGCTCAAGAAGCCACTCAAGTCCCAGATCGTAGTCTTGCGATCGGGTAAAAGTGCGAGGAACCAAGATTTGGGTCTCTCGAGGTACTCGGTGAAGACGCCGCTGGTGTACGAGCTGCAACAGCCGCACGGCAGGGCGCTGGACGACCTGCGCTGCGCCAACATCGTGAACCGCCACCTGAGCGCCGCCGTGCACCACACCTACGCCAGGAGGAACCTGTGCGAGGCCTACCTGCTCAACGCCAACGAGTTCATGTGCATCTCCAAGGACTTGGAGGAGATGGCGCATCTATGAGCTTATACTCTGTTGTTTAGTTATAAATGTGGGTGTTTTATTGTTTCTCAATGTTTTATTACATGCCCTCTTGCGAACTTCTTTAGTGCCCACAACTAATGATGCTATTTGAGATGTAGGTGATCTTATTAACTTTAAAATGAAACGGAGGAAAATTAAACAAACCTTATGGCCAAAAATATATTTTATGAATATAAGTACAATATTGATATATTTATATTAAGTACTGATAAGTATACATTATGCATTCGACAACATCACTATTCGTACGGAATGTCCTCTTTAAATACATTCGTTTCAAAAAGTACTCAATGCGTGGCTCATACTTGATTAGTTAACTGCCTAAGTGACGGATGGCATGTTGGATATATGTAGGTTTATTAAGGTCCCCAGCCCGCTACACCATTAGGCGTCGCTTGCACATCGTAGGGTACGTCTAGTTCAGATTGTATGTACGTATACAAAAATAGAATATGTGTGTAAAGCTATATTGTCAATATTAAAAGCTATATGTACTATAAACTGTCCAGTTAACTAATCAAAATGCAAATAGATTTACGTATTCCTTGTCTTTATCCTATCTGTTAATATTGAAGCATTCTTGGCGCAATGAGCTTTATTTATCTATTGATGAGCATACTCTTTGTTGTTCACAACTATTTTCAATTATTTATAACCAAAATTTAAAATAATTCTATACAAAAAAAACATGCTGGCAGCAATTCCACGCTGAATTGCCAAACTAATGCGCTGACCGAAATAGGCTCCAGCGATCCCGACTATGAATGTAAGTACTTATTTAGTAATTTTATTTTGTAATAAGTAACATATTAATATTTTACATTTATCCGCTACATTTTAAAGAAAATTGTAGCAGTAGCTAATATTGTTTTTTTCTGTACTGAATTTTCGAAGTGGAAATATTGTGAACAACAAAGTTAAAATAATACATATAACACCTATTAATGATATCTTAAATCGTTTCAAACAAATTCATGATTACCGTGGTCTCAACACATTTAGTCCTAACTCAATAAATATTTAACTAACGTGCTTTCAACACTTTTTACAACGTGATAAGTACATTTATACAATCCTAAATTTAATAATAAATTATTCATACTATCAACGATTATAACTAACTTGGCTGACTGTTGGCTAACCAAAGACCGATTCTTAAACATGTAATGATGTTACCTCCGGCAGAACTATATCTTGCCAATATCGTGATCACAAGCTGCGATAATGTGGCCAAAACAATGAGGCATGAAAATCACTGAGGTTCAAGCTTCTTACCAAATAAAGAACATTAATTTAGAAAAAAATATGGAGTGATGTGTGTTTACTAAGTGATGATAGAAATAGCAAGGCAGTATTTCGGTGGGAGAAATATTTTAAATATTAACGAGTATTCAAAGGCCTTGCCTACCATGAGCGCTCAATACAATACGGTTACAAGGTTCAACCGACTGGCCACACTAACATAGTGTATGTTTGGGGCGCTTAGAAGTTGGTCAGGATTTGAAAAGATGTCTAATGTGCCTATTTTTCTTCGTGTAGTGTGTGTGACGTAAGCATATTTTCACTGTAATACTGGTTTATTATGATCTAGCTTAGATATGAGTTTTATCGCCAAAATCACTAATTATGATTTAATATTTGTTAGTGTGTAGCAAACCGTAGCAAGCCCTGGAGGCAGCCGAAGTATATCGCCGATTAAAGTTAACTTAGGCGCCCCTAGAGTATTTGGTTATGAGCAAATGCATCGGATCCTGGTTAAGTCAATGGTTGTCTTCTGTAGCTTACTAATAGCGTCTGAAAATAAGAAAAATGTATTCATTTAGTTAAAATATATAAGCAAACGCTCAGATTCTCTGTCTTCAATAGACTGCTACAATAGTTTTATTCTATGTTAGACATAATCTTTCAGCAAGCTTGATATGGCGAAGTTTTTCGAATGTTTCTGTTTTATCCACTTCTTATCAGATTTTAACAATTAGACTACCACTGGAGAAATACTCTATTTGAGTAGTTGCACAGTCCGTGAGGAAATCGAAGCCGGAGCCTTCGGTGTCCAATGCCTTTCAGTCTGCGTCACAAATGGCTCATAAAGTATATTAAATCTATTTATCACGTACTTATGATTACATCCCGTGCTAGTTTGAAGCCAAAAAAGAATGCTAACTAGCTGCCATTGTTCCCAGCATGTCGTAGGAGGCGACTAAGAGACTGGTGATAAACGGAATCTATTGACTAGACACCGGTCTCCAATATTTTATCTCAATGTTATAACAACCCCAATACTTATGCTAATAGAGACCAAATGTGCCTCCAAGGAATGTAGACCTATGTACCCACCAGTTGAGACGAAGCCTCGAAGCAGAGGGAGTTCACACGAAGCTGTAGGGGTTGTCTATTGCCCTGGCGTCGTGCGTGTTGGCCGCCAGCAGCGCCTCTAGCTCCGCTCGGCGCATGCGCACGTCGCTGCCGTGGCTCACGCCCAGCTGCACGCCACGAGCACACGTTTATTTAGGAGACACACACAACCAACACTAATACTATGACGGCCATCAAACCAAGCACGCGAAAGATTAACACCTTTATGTATTAAGCAGTACAGACAAAACGAAACTACAGTTCAGAGGTTCGAATGTACACGTCCGCTTTTGTGGACGCTTACGAGTAGGTATTCTATCGCCATTTTGAATTCATGTGTTGACCAGACGGTGACTAGTCTATTTGAGTAGACTATTGCATGTGAAAAATAGAACTGTTCGGAAAAGGCTTACTCAAATGATCACTAAGTGGATTATAGTCGAGATAAACACATTATGATATATCATAAGGAGCAACCAAAACAAATTGAAGAGACGGAGATATCCCATTGGTTTGTCCATCTCAAAAGTTATTGAGAGGTGAGAGTTGATGTATGTATGTATAGAAACACAAGAAGCAGATACAAACGGAAGTAACAAAAGTTAGCAAAACATTCAAACACAACATAAAAGCAAAAAAAAGCCAATCACATTTAAAAATATTTTTTAATTAAAAGATAAAAGAAAAATGTACAACCAAGAACATTTAAAGCTTAGGAATTAACTTTGTACACAAATATTTTGTACCTACCAGTAGTTGTAGCAAATCTTTATTATAGACCGTAACAGTATCATGAAGCTTTTACCACAGAAATATCAATTCATTATCCAACAAATAAAAAACGTTTATTTCATAAAAAAATATGTCTGAATATTTAGTAATATTATAGATGTCATTATTTTTATAGTCAACTTAAACATAGATGCTACAATAAATCAAAAAATAATAAAGAAAACTTATCAAAAATAAATCTTAGTAAAACCTACAGCTCTTAACTATATTTACAAATTTGAAAAATATTCAAAATAAATGCATAAAAAGTCATTATTAATTGTGATCACAACAATTAACTATACATGATAATTAAATGTACTAACATGTCCTTAACGTAAGAACTAAACCTAACAATATAGGAAATTCAAATTATTTACATCAGAAACCAAAATATTATAATATACTGTCTTTTATAAATTAGTTTCTATGTACCAAATATTGTACCTTTATTTAGTTCATTCAATCCAATGAATGAAACATTTAAATTTTCCTTCTCATGATGTTGCCATTCTAATATTCAAAAAGAGCATAACAAATAGAGTACTTGAGATGTATTTACACGCAACAAGCCAGCAAATAATAAATAGGACAATACAAAACAAATTTCGGACAAATGAGAACATACACCAAAAGCGTTAACCAGCAACAAAACATCAAGTCAGAAAAATCTACCAAAACAAGTAAAACATGGCAACACCACACAACGATTACTACCAATAGAGAAAACACACACACTTGATGTTTCGCTTCCTTGTTCGATGGTACTCGCATACTTGCAATGAATTAGTGCATTCACCTTAAATAAAGCCCTTTCTGGGTTTTCCATATCTCTATCAATTCCCCATAGTAGGGATACCGCGGTTGAAATAGATACATACTCCAAAAACTATTGTCACTATTTCTTAGTGACGTTTGTTACTAAGAGCCAAACTGAATTCTATTGGTTTATATTATAAGTCATCCAGTAAGCTAAGAAGCACTTTGTCCACAGAATGACTAATCTATCTTTAATGAACTTAATGATTGAATGGCATACCCATTTTAGCTTTTGGTACAAACACAACTATTCGATTCTTGTGCTATGTGGTTTTCCACAAAAAATGTGGGTTCCAGTTATTTTTTGTGGGTTTCCATATTTGTGGGTAACCTACATATTTGGGGACAGGTTGGCAATCTGTCCCTAATTCTATATTTTGCTTGGAATATACACTTATAATCCCACAGATCCTACGGCTCCCTGTAAGCGAAGCGTGTGTGCGAGTAGCATTGATTGGAGAGCGGTCAGTCCCTCACTTGTTGGCGCGCGGCGTCGTGGCAGACCACGTACTCGGTGAGCGTGACGTCGGCGGCGCCCCCTGACTCGAGCGGGATGGCGTTGGCGCGGAAGTGCTCCAGCATCTCGTGCACGTTGGGGAACCACAGGTGCTGCACGCGGCACTGGCCCATCTCGCTCAGCGTCATGCGCAGGTGCTTCGCGCGACCCTGCCGCACACACACACACACATTACACATTCACATAACAATTCATGATTTTATCTCCACTACAAACCTACATTCTAAACTTATAGTCAACGCCGAATAATGCAACAGGTGTTAATCCGTAGCGCCATTTACTAAGCTGTAGAATAAACTATTACATAGCGATAGCAAGTTAACTCACTATGTTCCCGCAACATAACTTGTAATAACTTGTAAATACCATTTGGATCATTGTAAAAAGTATGATCTTAACCCTTGAGCTGTATCCCTCTCTAATGTAAGGCTGTATTAAACCACCTAGTGCTCATGTAGAGAATAAGTCTCACCTGGAAGTTGAAGGTGAGCACGTACTCCCCGCGGCGCGTCTCGCTCTGGCGCACGAGGTAGCAGCCGTGCGCCGAGGGGCCCCCCGCCAGCACGCTGGAGGCGGCCGCAGAGCGCGCCAGCGTGCCGTGGAACCAGGGCCACTCGCTCAGGTTCACCCGCGGCGGCAGCTCCGCGCACTCCTCCGCTATGGAGCCTATAACATACACAACACATCAGTTAGCACTATTCTGACATTATGCACAGAAATATTGGTCAGTTCTACAGATAACATTAAAGTGGCAAATATTCTATTTGTAAAATATGGACTATATTACCTCCTAGCTTGTATAATGTAACTAAAGGACTAGGGGTTAGTGCCCTAATAGTTTTGCTAAAAGTGACTGGAAGATTATGCTTCTAGAATCTCTATTGTTGACACTACATGTATATGGTGCTTCAATGAAATAATGATGAATAAAATAATGGTTATCAGCCCAATAGCCCTACTCCATTCACACCTATTTCTTATTCACCTCCTATGACATATCATGAAGAGTGTTTCTGCTAATTGATTAACAAACTGTCACTGTAGAATGACCTAGACCATAATAAGTCTCTTTGATTCTGTATACAATTGAGATTGAAGGAAACAGTCACATATGTCCATACCTAGTTCTCCTTCCTCAAATCCGTCCATGGTCAAGTCAGCGTTGCTGCTGCTGAGTGGGAGGTCCCTCCGAGGAGGCAGATCCGGAGGGGCTGGCTCAGGCACTCCTGGCAGGGCGTCCGGCGGGGGCTGCACTGTGGGAGTGGACCTCATGCAGTACTTGATGGTGGCCAACCATGACTTCATGTCATCAACGTCTGCTGCCTCTATCACATATTCCATGTTATTGTCAGCCTGGAAGACATGAAAAATTGATTATAATAACATGTGAACATCTCTTTTATGACAATAATGATCCTAACTTCTATTGTTGCAGTATTTTTTTTGAGGCTAAGCATTGTAGTTGCGTTGAATACAACATTCAGGGAAAACATCATAAGGAACAGGTAATAGTTGGTGCTTCTGAATGGTGACATGGCTTACCACCTGTCAAATTGAGTACTGACTAGAGTACCCGCCACATAAGGTGGCAGTAGCCAAACTTGGAACTAAATTTGACGTTTCCGCCATTGCGTGTTATTTTGTATGAAAGGTAAATTTAGTATTACCAGCGTTGTGTTTTTTGCCCACTCTTTGTAATTTTTATGTTTGTTAAGGGTGATTATAATAAATTGATTTCTGGAGTTTCTTGTTAGTTCTTCTCCAAGGGTCTCCGCTGAACTTCTTCTTCTCAATCGTTACGCTCTTATCAGAGCGGTCGTGGTCTTCATGACGTGGCATCTTGAGCAGCCGAAATGGTTGGTGAACTAACCTCGGTAAAAATATGTAAAGACAATGCTCAGTGCCATGTTTGAAATAGTTTTTTTACATACATACATACACATCACGCCTGATTCCCTGTAGAGGGGTAGGCAGAGATCACGGATCCCCATTTGTCCCGATCCTGACAGACCACTTTCGCTTCATTGACATTTATACATTCTCTAATACACTCTCGGCGGTTATAGGTACTCCTAACGTCACCTTTTTTCAATATAGCGTCTATCTGACTGTTACATATATGTCTTATTAGGCCGGCCCCTACGTAACCGCCCTTCCACTTCACTCATATATATTCTTTTTGTCAATATATAGTTTTTTTAATTTGTACTTAGATCATAAAATAACTTTCAAAGAGAGCTTATGATAGGGCCTATTTTGAATAAAAATATTTTGACTTTTGACTTTGGTATATTAATTTGTTTTATTTGAGTTTATAGCTCTGCAACCAAAGATCGTTACAAATGAAACCTCAATATAATGTATCGAGCCGTATGGCACAGTGAGTGCTAGTTTTGGCGTGTTTACTGGCAACACTGGATTACGCGACTGTGGCGACGCCTCCAACTGCCACCTTATGTGGCGGGTACTCTATCTGGTCAATATGTGGGTTTGAGGTTGCCATAGAATTAGTATATTTGCAATTGTGGAGATCAACACTTAAACCTCTGACTACCCCGCAAGGGTTAATGGACATGAACACGTTTGTCTTTTGTCTAAGCATTGTGAGGATTCCTACTTATTTCTTGGATTCCTACTTAAGTTGGCTAGTAAAATGTGGGTTTGAGGTGGTCATTGAATGACCAACTCTGAAGTTTGAGATATGAACATTTTAACCCATAATTACCCTTCAAGGGGTAGTAGTCATGAGGCTACGCAAATATACAAGTGATTAAAATGAATCTCAATGTAACTGCTACACAGAACAAACTATAATTCGCATGAAGTGTGTATTGTTGTTATGGTAAAATTAAACATACATATAGCGATAATTCTATTTTATAGTAATATTTGTATGAGACACATACCTTCAATACAAATGTATTTTCATGGTCAGGCATCTCCAGGGCGGTAGTCTCCCGTGCCTCTGTGATCAAGAAGCAAAAGACACCACTGCGGGGCTTCTGGGACTTGGGAGGCGAGTAGAACTCCAGCATGTACCCTCCAACGGTCTTCACTAGCGCCAGCCGGCACTTCTCCCACTTCTGGGGGCCGCCTTGCTGCTCCAAGCTCTCAGGCGTTAAGTAATTAACTAAACCTTCTTTCCTACATTCAACAACAATTTTGGCTAGCTTAGTCTTATTCTGTTTATTTAGATTGGAGGACAGCTCCACCTCGTCCGAGCTCTGTTTGTGGAACAAGCCTTTCCTCCTCAATCCCTTGAACGACAACCTCCGAAAGAAAGGCTTGTGATGCGTCTTGGGCGATTCGGTGTCCTCGGAATAATCACTCTCGTCGTGTAAATGCGTACCGTTTGGTACTTTATGCTGAATTTTCAACTTGCAGAAGTCGGCCTCAAAGTGATCGGAGAAACTGTCGAGGAATTTCTTCAGTAACTCTTTGTGAGTGACGTTGGGACGCGACGGGTCGAGGTTTATGTACTGGTAACAGGCCTTGGCGAAGTCATGGGCGGCTACTTTAGCGTGTCGTTCGCTAAAATCCATCCATCCGTCGTGATTCCCGTCCGACGGACCCGCCATGGCGAAAAACCGCTTCAACAGCTCCACTTGGAGGCAGAACTTACATCACAATCACAGATATTGCACGGTGCGACCAATTATCACAAATGATTCACACTATAGTACGTGTTTATCAGGGTTTTGATACAAATTCGCATCCAAAATAATCTTCACACAACCAACAACACGCATTCGCATTTTTATCATTTTTTTTCACTGCATCGAAATGTCATTGACATTAAAATTTAGTTAGGGTTGTCACACTACTGGCTTCAATTTGTTTTGTGTTGAAAAATCGTAATGTAGTGTGTCCATAAACAAACTGTAATGGATGATTATATTTTAGATTGATTGATTTTTCTTATTGTGTAATTTCAAATTAAATTAAGTTCTTTAAATAAATTAACCTGTATTCGTTAAAATAATGATTTATTAATTATTCTTTAATAGGTGTCATCACATACATATATGAAACGAAATGAATTAAAAGTGTTATTACAGTAAATGTAATATTTGTCTTCAAATCTTTTGATAACATGAAAAAGTACAGAATGTTATCACTTATCAACATAATAATTAATGCAAGTAGTACGTGTAGAGTACTTTATAGTCTTTCTTCTGTTTGTTTGTTTATTTATTTATAAACTTCATTGATTACCTAACCTAATCGTGCCAGAGTTCTTGATCTAATTTTAGATTGCGCTTTTTAACTCGTTATCCATTAGGGATATATATTTCTTTAATGTATTTCGCTTTTTAGGTAATCCAACAGAATACGACACAATGTGAAACAAGAATTTTTAGTCAGAAAATAGTCTTTAACTGACATTATACCCTAGGGGATTAACATTCGATTTCCAATGTAGGTTTCTGTCTTCTAAGGAATTCTGTTGTTAGCTAAGTGAGTATTTTTAAAGAATATCAACAAACAATACTTTGTAATTACCCGATTTCTCGAAATATGTAAAGATTTTAGGTTTTAGGCAATGTTCTTAACTATTAGAATCACCCGTGTCGTCAGTCATAATCAAGGAATTAGATCTAAATAACTTGGCAAAGAAAATGAAATTTCGCAAACAATCTATACTTATATCTTCATCCTGTTGAACTATATGAAAGACTTCAGTGCAAATTACATTATTATTCTAGAATCACATACAAAAACTACTTCTACTACTATTAACCAATAACAATTCCAGACACCTGTTTTCTTATTAGTAAATTTTAACATGTATTATTCTCTACATTATTACAGATAATTATGGCAGAAGAAGACCTAATAGAGAAATCTTTGCTTACCATCAAAAATCAACTTAAACTTAAGTTGTTTGACAAAGCAATGAATAAAAGTATGGATTCCACATTGGCAACAGATGAAGAAAATCTGTGTCAAACTGTACGGCAAGAGCTAGAAAGTCACCTGACAGTAAATGAGGACGGAGTGGAGCAATGCATCATAGAGGTGGATGTTCTGATACCCACTGAACTAGACGGAGAAGAAGTGAGCCTCATCCCATCTACCTCTGCGCTGCGCCAAGGAAACGAGAACTGTCAAAAACTAGTTAGCAAACGTGGCTACAAGTGCAATTTCTGTGAATACGAGTCTAGGAATAGTAGGTTATACCGTGATCATGTAGATACGCACAAAATAGATAACTTATTCCATTGCATGTTCTGCGATTATCAAAACCCCATAGCCAGCAGGTTGAAAATGCACATACGACGGCACACCGGGGAGAGACCGCACATATGCACCTACTGTATGAAGGGGTTCAGCAAAATGGAGCACTTGAAGCGCCACATACGAATACACACGGGGGAACGCCCCTACAAGTGCGAGTACTGCATCAAGGCCTTCACTGCGGTGGAGCACTTGACCATACACCTTAGATCTCACACGGGTGAAAAGCCCTACACCTGTGACGTGTGTGACGCCCAGTTTAGCAACATGGCCAATTTGAAGAGGCATCTCAAGAAGCACACGGGGGAGAAGGATTACCCTTGCAGCCTCTGCCCCAAGTACTTTGGCACCCTCAACCACCTCAGGATCCACATGCGCACGCACACGGGGGAGAAGCCCCACAAGTGCTCCTACTGCAACGCAGCCTTCACCCAGACGGCGCATCTGAGGACCCACGAGAGGATCCACACAGGGGAGCGGCCATTCAAGTGCGAACTATGTGATATGTGCTTCATACAAGCCACTGCTTTGATTAGGCACCAGAAAGTGCACAACGGGCTCTCCAACAGGCGAACCAAACGCATGGTGGAAACGGACTGACTTGTTTGTTAAGTGTTATATACTGTATGTACCTATATCATGTTCTGTTCCAGTCTGGAACTTAAACTGACAAGCACCCAAAGGGATGGTTTCAGTTATAGAGTGGTTGGGTCTTAACTCTAACATAAACCAAAACTACTTCTCAGTTGCAACTAAAAGGTTTTGTGCCAGGTTTATCATCTCATTGAGGGAAGATGTTGTTGGTGTATACCATATCTCAGAACTGATAACTAACAAATAACAGCAGGGAATACTGCTGTTACACATTTTGTTGTAAGCTAGTCACATTTAAGTGTAAGATAGTTATATTGTCTAGAATGTCATTCTAGATGAAGCAATTGTAGGTGGTAAGTGTTTCCATTGACTCTGACATTCAATGTGGAAAATCTTAAACAACAATGCTATCCATTTCATTCCCACCAAAGCAGAGTTTTATGAGAATTTTTGTACTCTAGTAATGAGCGAAATTGTGCAATTAATACTTGCATATTCTTAGTATGCAATGTATACACCCATATTCCAAATGTACAATGACCACCTTTGGTGATTCAATGTTTATTTTATATTTATTTATAGTTAGTCCTGTGCTCTTTTTGTAAATAATACTTTCCTTCCTTTCCCTTTAAATTTGATACCCAAACTCTATAATGTTTGCCATATTGGTATCATTTATGTCCATATAATGGGGGACTGTATTTGCTATCATTGATCCTTTCATGTCTTATTGATGTGAGTGGTTTATGTAGATTTATATTGACTGCCTGTTAGAGGCAGTTAGACAGATGGTGGCAAAGGATTGAGAACAGTAGCTTTTGATCCCCAGCTGGGTTTGTGTGGCCATAATGAACTAGTTCATCAAGTGTATGTTTTATGTGTCTATGACTGACTCTCTTATACAAATCTAAACCTTATTTTCGATGGCATCAGGATTGTTCCTAATAAAAACTGTAAATAATATTTTAATAAGAAATTAAGTTAAATATTAAGGTAGATACTCTGATACACAATTAAGAGACCAAAACTAATTGGTTTTAACTTATGTATCCTGGATACCCTATCAGGGTACTCAGGCATACTGACATTGTCAACTTTTGAGTGATATTAAAGTTTGTGACAGCCAGTGAGTCCATTGAGTTTCACAGATAGTATTACCTATCTAGAGGGATATGTAAGTGTGGGAGATGTTTTCTCTCGCTAACTAGTTGTTTTACTTATGGTAAAAGGTAATTATGTTGGTCTCTTGTGTACCGGACTTTATTTTATTTATATAAATACATTGTCAAGTGTGTGTAAATTTATTATATACTTATCATTTGGTGAATGATAATTGAAAACAATTATATAAACAAATTCAGTATTGTGTTGGTTTCCTTTATCCTTTGTATATATGTATATGCCAACTAACAAACCATTCAAGGTTCCCAGGAGATATCTATGAAGTTGAGAACTATCAATATTCATGAAATTCTTTCAGCTTTGTCTGTAACTGTAGTCTTAATGTAAAATGGTTTTGCTCATCTATAGGTGTTTAAGGATATAGCAGTGTAACTATGTTGTTAAATAAGCTACAGGATTTATGAATAGTAACAAAATAATTTCATATATAACTATTTATATTTATAGTTTTCTCTTACATTATCACAACCATTAACTTACAATCTACTAGAAGTAATTCAAATACCTAATACACACTGTCCTATTGAGGATCCATTTAATAACACTTTTCTTCATATCGTAGGTCTCACTTTTCCTTCTGTGACCTCTACATTACGAATTCCACGCTCAACAATAGACCAAACTATATATATATATATATATATATATATTGGGGTTAGCAGGGACTTGAATGACCTTTAAGTTTAAAACTCAAAACCCTAGTTTCACTTCAATGTGACAGATTGATCTAATGCAATTTACAGTGATTCACACTGACTCAATAAATTCTCAAAACGTCCGTTGCACTTAGAGAGGTAGGCTGAGATCACATATCCCATAACTATTTTATTATGTACATATAGTGTGAGATTCAGTCTTGTAGCAAAGGCACGATGTAGAACTCTGAGAACATCTGCCGCTGCTCGTCCTTCTCCAGCTTGAGCTGCAGCAGCAGGAGCCCGTTGGAGCTGCAGCGCATCACCACCTGCCACCACGAACATACTCAAGCTAGTACATACTTATAAAAATAACGCTACTAGATCCTGTTGTGCCGTTCTTCCTGGCACGTCGTAAGTGGAAATTAGGGGACTAGGGGTAGATGGAATCTATTGGATGATCTATTAACCAACCAATGTTCACAACCCCAATATTTATCCCAAAACGTGACCAAGGAGATATTATTTATCCAAGATTCTATTCAGTCCGAAAGGTGCATGTATCATTGTCAAGCCGGTTTTCCTACAAAGAGATTGGCAGAATTCATGGGCCCCTGTACTTTCCCTGTATTGACATTCATACACGTCAGGTATTCGATACTTATACGTGCTTATCACTTCATGATTTTTTCATATAGACTAAGCTAGCTAGCCTAAACTGCCTTTATGTGTCTATCTAAGAAGGCGACTTAGAAAACTTTGAATTTATAAACAGTTACGTCCTTCAATCCCTTTTAAGGGAGCTAGAACGTCCAGAACCAGAACTAAATGTTAGTTTTATTATTGTTATGGAATACTGGCGACATATTACCAGCCTATTACCCTCCTAGTCGCCTCTTTCGACATGTGAGGAAGGATAGCAACTAGTTAGCATTCTATTGACGTCTCTACTAGCAGTAGGAAGTGGAAGTATGTACCTTGGTGGATATGGCGAGGGCCTTGATGAGCAGGCGCATATGGTGCAGCTGGTAGCGCAGCGTCAGAGGCCGCTCGCACGAGAAGCCCTGCACCATCTCTGACGACTTCGGGATGTCTACGCACGACTTGTCCTGCACAACATTATTTAGTTATTCTAACAATATAGACTACTTTTATAGGCCTGAGCTCAATACGGTAATAAATTAATACTTTATTATGTACTGTAAGTAGAAAGTTAATTGTGTTCCTACGACTAAGGGGTTAGAGGTCAATGCAATCTATTGGACAATAGGATAGAGTCCTGATAATTTTGCTAAGTTTAAGAGGCGTTATTGTTTCCGATATTCTGTTATGGATATGAAGTGCATGTACATACAAGGCAAACACGGTGACGTAAATTTTAAAACTTAATTAACGTTAATACGCGCACTGTTACGATAGAAACGTGTATAGTTAAAACCTAAGAGTTAGCAATTTTATTATTATATATAAATCAGACTTAGCGCAATTCAATTAGTCTTGTATTAACTCTTGCCGCGAGCGCAACCCAAATAAACGGGTTCGGGAACAAAGTCTTTTTTTGAAAATGCTCCTTCGGAGGGTCATCCTAACACCACGAAAGTTTCTGATTCAGCTTGCTATGTTACGTTTGGGAGACGAAATGACATCGCTGATATTATCTCGGAACCGTACAATGGCAACTCAGTAGTAAGTGATAAGCGCTTACCTGCATGCCGTGGGTGACGATGCTGACGTTGGGGTGGTCGGGGGACAGGCTCAGCTCCATCACGTCGCACGAGCGCTCCAGCTCGGACAGCAACTCTGGAAGGCATACACAATTACGACCATTAGCTTTTATGGGGTAGTCAAGGGTACAAGTGCCCTTCTCGAAAACTTTGGAGAATGTGATGCTTTGATTGCGCCCTCGTGTTAACCCGATTGACCTTATTATTTTGACCGCATGGCCATTTACAAGCACTGACTAATAATACCTAGGCAGCAGAATGTAGGTTTTCTCACGATGTTTTATCGCACTTCATAATTCACATAGCGTTAAAGGCATGTAAACTTATGTTTGTATGGATGTCAATGAAGCTCAAATGGTTTACTGGTGGTGGTATTCATAGCCTCAACAAGGAGATGATCAATCAATCAATCTATGTCATTCCACTGCTGGACGTAGGCCTCCCCAAGGTAACGCCACAAAACACGATCACTCGTGGCCCTCAGCCAACCACTACCAGACACTTTTTTCAGGTCATCCGTCCACCTAGCTGGGGGGCGTCCTACACTACATTTACCGAGACGCGGTCGGCGCAGGGAAATTATGTGATGTGCATATTTCGCTGCTTTAAAACTAAACTGAAGAAACTCAAAAAACACTATTTTGCAAAAGACGTTGTTTTATAATATAGTTGATATATTTTTGACATTAAATTGCATATAATTTAAAAAAAATAAATTTAATTTTTTATCTTTTTATTAACTTAATAATATGTTTTATGTACTTATTATTTAATCTTTTCGAGATAAAATGTTTTTCGAGTTTCTTCAGTTTAGTTTTAAAGCAGCGATTTATATAGGTGTACGCACCCAAGAAGTCGGTGGCCTTGAGCACCAGCTTGGCCACCTCCGTTGAGTCCTCGTCGCGCAGTTCCAGGATGGAGTCCGCCGTCTGCGTGGCGATCTCGCAGTCCGTCATCACCTTGGTGTGCGTCTGCGGCTGCAGCCTGCGACATTGGAAACCTCTTTTCACATAATTACACTCACTATCTACTGCTTTATAAACTTTTTTCAAGTTACATTTTACTTAGTAAGTCCCAGTGGGTAAGACCTCGGACTTCGTATGAGAAAAGTCCTAGGTTCGAATCCCGACTCTGGCATGTACCAATGAATGAAATTTAAATGTGTGTTTTTCATTTACGTACATAATTTACAGTCGCTAACGGTGAGGGAAAACATCGTGAGGAAACCTGCTTATCCCTCAGGATAGGTAATAGTCAGTGCCTATATACGGCGATACGGTTCACTACCTATCACGTTGGGTGCTGTCTATCTAGTGATACGCGGGCTTTGAATGATCCATACCTAACATGCCTTCGAAATTTCGGAGATGGGCATTCAAGCCTCTGACTACCCCGCCATAATATGTATGTTACATTTTACTGACTAACATAAATCCTTGCGTGGTAGTCAGGAGTATATCAGCTGCGCAATGTGATGGATATCGGCCGTTCGAAACCAACTCTTGTAGAAAGAGGGTACTAGAGCATTAGATGTAAGAAGCTGGGCGTTTCATGTTCTGTATAATCAACGTCACAACCTCGAAATTAATTGAGAGACCACACAAATGTATTCTTTCTCCAACAATCTGACCATAAAACAAAGATACATACAAATCACGCCTGATTCCCTGTAGAGGGGTTCCCTATTTGTCCCGATACTGACATACTACTTTTGCTTCATTGACACTCATACACACTCGGCGGTTATAGGTACTCCTAATGTCACTCTTTTACAATAGTGTCTATTAAAGTATATTTAAATTTGGTAATTATTAAAATTAATAATTTAGAAATAATAATAATAAATTAATTTCATACACACATGTATAGGTAATTAGTGTATATACAATGTATGTGTATGTGCACTCACACGAGCAGCAGAGGCGACCCCTCGCAGCGGTAGTACATCTTGAGGCTGGACTCCTCCACGGAGCCAAATATGTTCAGGCACTCCGTCAGCACCGCCAGGCTCACCTAACACATACATACATATAGACATTACCTTGTTATGAAAATTATGAATAGCTTATTTAGTTTTAGTATTGTGTCCAATTGTATATACAGTCTCATGTAATCACAGCCATAATCCCTTTCGGGATAGTCCAATCTATGAGATCTCCTCAAGTACTACTACTACTAATAGGACAATTTATCACTCAGTAGATTTTATTGACCACATGTCTTAATAGTGATCCAAGAAGAATAGTAGATAATTACGCAGGTGACATATCTTGAGTCACTTTGGGCATACATAACTATCAGGGTTACGTACATACCTTGAACATAACGTCCACATCCTCCCTGACATGGTACTCGTTGAAATTGTCGCTTGGCACGTAGGCGGACGCCTGCACGCACTTGCCCTCCTCCACCGTCACCTTCAACCCTTCGGGCATCGCAAAGAATATGGCTGACTGAAAATGGGAAGTATCTTTTATTTTAATAGCCAAAGTAGAGCACTTGGGGATAAAGAATATTAATATTTAGGAATATTTGCAATGGAAAACATATGTGTACCTGCTACCTTTCATTTCATTTGGGGTGGACAAAAACTTGGCAAACATATCTCTTGGTTGGAATCAATATGGCAAGATGCATTTAATAGTATTGTGAGGAATAACATTGTGAGGAAACCTACTTGTTACCCTGATAGGTAATAGTCAGTGCAAATAGTAATAGGTTAGCATGTGGTTTCAATGTGACTATAGAATCATTACTTTTGCAATTTTGGAGATGGCCACCTGAAGCTCTGACTACCCTGCAGTAGTTATAAATTGGAATGCATTTTACCACCTGACACATTAGATACTAACTATCCTATGCAGGTTCAAGGTGGGCAATCAATCATTAATTCATTTCAGAGGTGGACACTTGAACCTTTGACTACCACACAAGTGTAATAGTCATTAATATTTGTGTAAGTGACTGACCTCCTGGAACTGCACAGCCTTGAGTAGGCTGCAAAGGCTCTTCCCAGAGTCCATAGAGGCCGTGAAGTAGTACTGGGAAGTGCCTTCGTCCATAGCCCCTGTCATTTTGATATGTTATCTTTCTGTTCAGGTACCAGGCCTGTAAGATAAAAGAAAGCATCTGTACATACTCATGGCTATGTTTACGAAGAAGAATAAGCAGAGATACCCTTTTTTCATGATCCTAGCAAACCAATTTTGCTACATGGCCATTCATACACCTTCCTTCATTCTAATGTCTCCTTTTTTGTTATAAATAAAGGTAAAAATTATGAGTTCTTTATCATATCATGTTAGTGCACAAATTATTTATTCCCAGTCCCATACTAGTCTGGGAATTAAAATGGAATACTAACTACTGTTTCAAACTGGTTTGTTCTAAATACTTAGTAACTAAGATAGTCTAGCAAAGGTCTTGTAATCTAACACTAATGTTCCATATTATTTCTAGCCCAATTCCAATAGAAAAGACAATGATAACAAGGAGAGGAGACATTCCATCTTCAAGGTTTTGCTAAAGCTTTAGTGTTAAGAAAATTTCTTATCTAACTATACATACCTAATTAAGGTAGTAAGATTGATAATATGATGTTACACAGCCCTCAACATACTTTTCAAAAGCATTAAGTACTGTTCATGTGTGACCTCAGTTGCCACCACTTTGCCCAGCATGAGGGCAATTCTGGCGGCCAATACGTGCTTGCATGTCACCTGTGATTTCTTCTCCAAGACTTGGAAACTAAACGCAAAGCAAGGGCAGTAGTTCTGTCTAAGGAACACACGGTAACACTGCCCTTTCTCGCCTTTTATTTCTAGTAGCTGGCGTGTTTTCTTAGCCGTGGTATACAGAGTGAGGTTATTCTGTTTGTCCAGTATGTCTAGCGCTCTTTGTAGAGTTGCACCAAATATTGTGTAAAGGGATAGGAGATCTTCATCTGAAACTTTTAAATTAATATTTAAATTTTATCTGATATGTTCTCCAAGCTGGATTGTTTTAGCGAGAACTACGATTAACCCAAGAAAATATGAAGAACTTACACTGGATATCTCTTTGACCATTAGAACTACAATTACATTTATTTGAAAGTTAAAAGGAAAGGCGGTAAAATTATAACCTACGAATTTTACGTCCTACTAGAAGGTGTTGATAGTAACTTACTTTCTTTAACTCCACTTTGAATAATTTTGCTTTCTAGATAGTCAATTAATTTCACAGATATTATATTTAAGTTTACAGACGTTGACATAGTAAATAAATATGAAATAAATTATTTTTTTAATACTTAGAGATCCCGCCACATAAGGTGGCAGTTGGAGGCGTCGCCACAGTCGCGTAATTCAGTGTTACCAGTAAACACGCCAAAACTAGCACTCACTGTGCCATACGGCTCGATACATTATAGGTTTCATTTGTAACGGTCTTTGGTTGCAGAGCTATAAACTCAAATAAAACAAATTAATATATCAAAGTCAAAATATGTTTATTAAACTATTTCAAACATGATTAATAATTAACGGGACTTATCCTTCTTATTATATATTACATATATTATGTGTTCCTTCACTCTGTCCGCAATAGACCGTTTAGTGTGTTCGACGTAGGATTTCCCACAGCTGCAATCAATCTTATACACACCCTTATATCTTATATCATGAGTATAAATCGCGAATCTCTTAAAACTATTATTTCAAACATGGCACTGAGCATTGTCTTTACATATTTTTTACCGAGGTTAGATCAGCGGAGACCCTAGCTTGGAGAAGAACTAACAAGAAACTCCGGAAATCAATTTATTATAATCACCTTTAACAAACATAAAAATTACAAAGAGTGGGCAAAAAACACAACGCTGGTAATACTAAATTTACCTTTCATACAAAATAACACGCAATGGCGGAAACGTCAAATTTAGTTCCAAGTTTGGCTACTGCCACCTTATGTGGCGGGATCTCTAGACTTCAGTTCAACATTCTGTCCTGTCAGTTATGTGCAATATCAAACCTGACTAAACTGAACTGATGTGACAAACAGAAAAGAAAAATATTTGAACATTTTCGCGAAGTTATTGATCGTTTTTATTTATATTTTTAAGAAAATGTGTTTATTTTAATTTTTTATTGAATGTTATTGACAATTATGAAGTAATTATATTCTACACGAGTTAAGAGTTTGTGCAATGTAAGCATACTTAAAACAATAACATTTTTATAAGAAATTCCGATTATATAGTTAAAGCCTTTATTTTGTTTCAGTAGCAAGATGCCTGAGCACTTAGAACTTCAGCACCTCGTCGAGTTTTCGGGAAGTGGTGATGAATCGGTGCCCAATTTACTGGAAAACAAGCGCCCACTGCTGAAGAGATGTCCGTACCTAGGACTCATACTGGCCACTCTGTCTTCGCTCTTCTTCTCCCTTTGCTCTGTGATCGTGAAAAGCCTCGTGAATATCAACCCGATGCAGCTGGCCATGTTTAGATTCTTCGGAGTCTTGCTGCCTACGATGCCCATTGTGATTTACACAGACCAGCCTGTGTTTCCTGAAGGCAAGCGTATATTACTGGCACTGCGCTCCATAGTAGGTACAATAGGACTAATTTTAAGTTTCTACGCCTTCAGAAACATGCCACTGGCAGACGCATCTGTCATAGTATTTTCAGTGCCAGTTTTTGTTGCTCTATTTGCAAGGATATTTCTTAATGAGCCCTGTGGCATTTGGAACACAGTCTCAATAGTGCTTACGCTTATAGGTGTTGTGTTAATTACGCATCCATCATTTTTGTTTGGGGATGACCCAAACGCTGATGATAAAGAGAACTATGACACTCTGAAGGGAGCCATAGCTGCTTTTGTGTCAACAATATTTGGAGCCAATGCGTATGTGTTGTTGAGGGTGCTGAAGGGGCTCCACTTCTCTGTTATTATGACCAACTTTGGTGGCATTGCTGTGCTGCAAACATTTCTCTACTCATACATAACAGGGGTGCTCTGTATGCCCAACTGTGGCACAGAGAGGTTGTTGGTAGTGTGTCTGGCCCTGTTCAGTTACTTGGGGCAGATCTTGCTCACAATGTCCTTGCAAATGGAGCAGGCAGGGCCAGTGGCCATAGCGCGCTCTGCAGACATAGTGTTTGCGTTCCTGTGGCAGATTATGTTCTTCAATGAGATGCCCAGTGTGTTCTCTGTCTTTGGAGCGATACTAGTACTGAGTTCGGTGCTGTTGGTTGGTTTGAGGAAGTGGGCGTTGGCGCTGCCAGTTGACTCACAATTGCGTAAGAAGCTTGGTGTACTTGCACAATAACTGTATACCACAATAACCAATAACTGTTTCATTAAAATATGTTTGTTGCATTTATATGTATGTGCATTGAGTCTTAGTTAACTTAGCTTAAAGTTTTTTTAAATGAACTTAAATAGCAATAAATTCATGCATTGTGAGGCCGCTATACTTAATCAAAATAAAGCACTGTAGACTTAGCTGTATTGGAAATGTCTCTATTCCTTTATTCCAGCCTTGCTCTTAGATATTTTGAGATATAGCTTATGCATAACTAAGCTTATTAAGTGCATTAAATAGTAAATTAAATAATAGTTATAGCTCTAGGAAATATGTACATTTCACCCTACCATGGTTAGTAAAACTTCCACTTACATAATATGTAATTAAAATGAAACTTGTGTTTTGCAAAAGTTGATATAGACTCTACTCTACTATTATATGAATGGTAATTAAAACATTTTTAAACATACTGTAAAGTTGTGTGGTGCTTCTATGATACTATTTATAATGTTTTCGCTTTTCAAATGTATTTATAGGACCAAAGATATGATTACCTATGTTAAGTATTGTACCTAGTCATATTGTTTTAAGATTAATTGTTGTGAATAATCATATCATAATCATTCATGTTCATTTCAATACATAATCCATATCTTATTGTAAGATACATTTCTCTATTTAGTTCTAAGTACTAGTAGTAGATAATATGAAAATATAGCCCATTGAATGTATATACAAGCATTCAAATGTATATATTTATAATTCCAATTCCAAAACCATAGTTAAAGTTATTTTTTATTGGTGTGTAGTTATTTGGAAACATATCTAAGTTATTTTATGTTATATAACACTCTGGCTCTTGATATATTTCTAGAAATTATACTAAAATGCCTGTTCACATGTACATTTTAATGCTAATTGTTTATATAGAAATATCATTGATCATAGGGCATACCCATTATATGAAGAATAAGATAACACCAATATTCTATGTGACTTATTATGATACATTCATCATCCTAAGTATTTGTTATGTCATAACATCATAGAAATATTAGACAGATAGATGTGGGGTTCATCAGGTATGGAGCAGATAAATTCAATAAGCTTGTTTATTCAGATGTTGCAATAGTATAGATACCCCAGGCAATAAAGAGTTTCCTAAACCTACATGCTGCAACATAAGTGCCCATCTTAGCAATTGGTATTCCCTGTCTTAGTCATAGGTTCTCTATTGTAGGTGGTAAGTGTTGAGGTATATGGTGAATTGCCTAATGTTGTTTTCTAGTCAATATCTCACTATTTCTAGTCATTTTATTGTATCTAATTAAAAATACATATTTAATGAAAAAACTGGGCATTTGTTTTTTTTACATTTTTATTAACTTATTAAGTCACATCTCATGCTTACTAGAGGCTTATTCTGTCATGTCTTAGGACGAGAGTATAGTCAATGAAATCTATGGGACTAGCACCCTGTAGCCAATGTTCCTTAATTATGCACTCATGAGCATTGGTGCTACTGCTGAAAGTGTCTAGACTTTTTGTGAAGTCTCAAGATTCTGTCCACATCAGATGAAATTAAAAGGACATGAATAGTACAGATATATGTCTCATAATGAACTGGCTGGGGCACTGTAATTTTCTAAAATACCTCATTATAGATGCATTGTAATAGACCTTTGTAGACATGGACTTTGTAAATTCGATGTAGCTCAGTTGTTTGTGGCTTGGCTCTGTATCAATGGGTACAGGGTTCAAATCCCGCTTGAGCTATGTACATTTTCGTAATAAAAAACACATTTACGAAATGCACCGAGTTATACGCTGAGGGAACCTACCTGTTCGTCGAACGGGTAATAGTAAGTGCTTGTAAATGGCGACATGGCTGACCACCTGTCACATTGAATACTGACTATCTGGTCAACACGTGGGTTCGAGGTGTCCATAGAATTACTACTTTGGCAATTGCGGAGATGGAAGCCTGAACCTCTTGACTACCCCGTAATGGTTAATGGTCGTGAATGTGTTTGTTTGTTTTAAGACATGGACTTGAATAGAATGATCTATCTTTTATGCCCACAATGGTACATGTTATGTCAAAGAAAACCGATCAAAATTAGCCATTCACGATCGCTTCATCATACCAAATGGAATCCACTCATAATTGCAAAAACTGCTCAACCAAATGCACTGTACAGGAAAATTATTAAATTACAAGAAAATAGAAGTTAGGCACTAAGCTTAAAACTGCGTGCTGCTGGTAAGCATACAATTGCTCAGTAGCTCTTTAATTACATGTCTCTCAGATACGAACATAAAACCGATTCTTTAACTTAAAAGCTAGCAGTCAAGGTAAGGGTTAAATGGCAAGACTGCAAATAATATGATCAGCTGACTACTATACGATAATCTAGAAGAAGAATACGAGAATCTACAAAGTTATCGCAGCTATTGTGACTCATGTTAAAGGTAAAATTATTGCAACTTTTGTTTTATGTATTACACAATTGTATTGTTTGTCAAATAATGTTGAATAGTGCTTGTTTGTATCTGTATTCCAAAACATATGAGTTTTATTAATTTTTGTTCTGTTTTTGTGTACATTTAGAACGTTATCATTATCATAAGAATAACTCATAATGGCAGATCGTCTGACTCAATTACAAGACACCATTAATCAGGTAGCAATCGCTTTTACAACTACTGCTTGTGTGCAATCATGCAATCGTCAAGTTAACATTTGATATTTGACTTTTTCAGCAAGCAGAGTACTTCTGCAACAGTATAGGCATATTGCAACAGTTTTCTACTCCTAGTAAGTTCCCTGGCTTTGACCGGAGCGGGTCACAGACGCCTCAGCAGCAGCAAAATCAAGAAGACTATGCCGCGTTGTTTGCCACATTGATATCACGGTGCGCCAAAGACATCGATACATTAATTGAATCCCTACCGAGCGAAGAAAGCTCCACAGAGCTACAGGTGCAGAGCTTGAGGAGGTTGGAGACTGAAAACAAGGAGGCGGCTGAACAACTGGAAGAGGTTAGTAAAACAGTTATCACTACAATATTCTCTATTACTTATAACATTATATTGTTATTAATCATATACAAGTCACTATTTATGAAGTTTATGTAGGCAATATATTTAAATATGATAGTAGTCCATTCACACTTACATAATATCTGATTTTTATGTAGCATAGTTAAGTGAAAGTGAATCCCAGTATTGGATACTTATCATCTGTAATCTCTGCCCACCCTTCTATACATTTTTAATTTAATGAGATATTTTTGTGAAATGCTTCTTAAATGTTATGTTTCATGTATTACCATTCTAGGATGTAAATAGTATGCTTAAGAGAGGTAACTTTATCTTGAATGTCTAACAAGAACGATTTTATTGAACAATGGGGTTGCAACCTGTCACCAATGTCCCATATTAATGCCAACACAATATTAATATATAATAAAAGGAACCAAGGACATATTGTGGTCATCTCCACCCTAAAAGGTAAAAAAATGTAAATGTCTTACCATTCGCAGGTTGTAAGGCAAGGTGAAATACTGCTAGAGAAGATCCAAGGGGCCCTGAGTGACATAGCGCAGTGCCAGCTTGACATGCAGAACCCTACCTTGATACTGAATAAGGACGTCAAACCACAGATATGAAAAATAATTATATCCTAAATATAAGCATTCTAGTTCCTAAGTTACCCTTCTCAAGTTATGAATAAAAAGGTTTTTCAAGTGTAATAATTTTTTTATTAAATTGGTAAATAAGTTAGAATATGGTATGCTAATTGACTAATCAAAGTAGTCCCTAAGTAAGTGCATGTAAGTCGCCTTGTGTTAACACATTGAGTGGCAGGTAGGTCACTGGTGACCTACGCTAATGGAGATGGAAATCCTTTTACAGAAAAAGCTTGGCAGTTAAAGGGTTAAAAATACTGGTCAAAGTATATTTAAGAAATAAATAATAATAATAATCATCCTTTTTTGAAACTTCACAATACATTAAATGAATGCCTTCGAAATTTCGTAGATGGGCATTCAAGCCTCTGACTACCCCGCCATAATAAAAAAGGGAGTGTGTATACAAAAGTCGTGAAGCGTATGTATGTATGTGCACATTAAATGACGCAATACTACTGATGAATAATTTTATACTGTACAAAATTAAATAAGAAAAATGTTATACACAACTAAGTTTTTATATTAAAATTACCAATCAGAATTAAATGTCAGTCAATTAGTCTGTGCCGTGGAGATCCCAAATGGCGTCCAGCTCGGCGGGAATCTACGGAGCGCGGGCTCAGTGAATCCGCCGATTTTCAGCTGGCGGCTCACAGAGGGTAGTATAAAATAATGCCTACGTAAAGTTAAAAATATACCGGTGAGTAAAATGTGTAGCAGCTCATAATAATGGGAAAAGTAGAGGGGAAAAGACGCGTTAGCAGGAGGAAAAAATCTTGGCTAAGGAAGATCCGGGAGTGGACCGGGATTGCCAGTGTGGAAGAGCTGTTCCGGATGGCCAGGGACAAGAAAAGTTTCAGCAGGCTGACGGCAGACCTCCAGTAATGGAGTGCCACTAGAAGAAAAAGAAAAATGTGTAGTGAATTATGTGTACATAAACTATTATTAAAACTATAAATAAGAGCGAGTGTCATGTAGGTATCTTACATACTGTTAATGTTAAATAAAAATTAGATGACGACGACATTCACTACGGGATTTCCTTTTGTAAGGACAATCATAATATTTTGTAGTGCTGTTTAAAAGTGTGGGTGCTCTTCAATTGTCGCAAAGGAGGTGGAATGTTGTTCCAGCACTTAGTTGCTGCGTAATGAAAGCCGCCCTCAAACGCAGCCGAGTGGTGCTTATTGAGCTCCAGAGGCGCCCTAGCAACTCGGTCCCTGCCAGAACGACCACCTCATGTTAACTTCAACTTCTCATACAGGTATGGGGGATCTTGGTACTTTTTATCATTATCATTGTATGTATGTACTATGTGTATGTATGTGTGTATGTATGTATAGTATATATGATTTTCAGCTAGTGACAGACTTAGGTTTGGGTGCTGTCGGAGGATCAGTGATGCAGCTTAGCTGCATCAAATACTAAGACAGCACCTTTTCACTGCATCAAGTGCCTACTTCTTATATGTACGAGTATTGTTGTTGTATCAAAGTGTGTATAAATAGTGTTATGTCATAATGTCTATGTGTAGCAGTGAATAAATGTTTTTCTTTCTTTCTTTAAATACATCATGAACAAGACCTGCATTGTCAAATTCGCAAAAGCCCATTCTCAAATTCTAAATACATACAAAACAATAAAAAAAATTATATAGCTCATTTGTTGGGTGCTTGACTCTGTAACAGTGGGTTCAGGGTTCAAACCCCAGAGCATGCAGCAAAAGAGATTAAATTTGCTAATTTTCCAGGCACATTTTCGCAATAAAAAATATATTTGCGCAAGGAACTGAATACTACAGTTATGGGAATAATTGTGAGGAATTCTGCCTGTTCCCCAAACTAGTAGGTGATTGTCAATACTTGTAAATGGCCACACTGCTTACCACCTGTCACAATAAGTACTGACTATCTGGTCAACATGTGGCTACGAGTTGGCCATAGAATTGCTACCTCCACAATTGTAGAGATGAGTAGAAGACTTCTGACTACCCCGCAAAGGTCGTGTCGTATGTTAATAAGTAGTGTGTAATAAATAGAAGTGACCCGGTATATTATTTGGTTGTGCATATATGAATAGAATCGTCTTTATAGGTAGCAGCAATTAATAATATGTATTATCAGATGGTAGATGGAAGCTCGCGGCCACCGCTTGTTATGAAGTCAGTTGCATTCAGTCGGCCGCGTGGAGCGCACGCCTTTTTCCTCAGCCCACGAGCGCCCGCGATCCAAGCGAATATTGTTCTTAACGCGCAGTGCTTAGAGCTCGAATTAGTGTGCCTGACAGAGTGGTTTGTTTACGTTTTGGATTGTGAAAAGCTGCCACCGGAAGAACCTGTTCAGCCGCTTCCGCAACAGGTTGGTTTTTGGAGATTTAAAGAGAAAACTCGAATAAAAGTTGTTATCAAATCGCTTATAATCGGCCCGCTTGTCCTACTACACTTTGATTTAATTTGTAGGCGGATAAAACGTGGTCTGCTTAACATTCTTACGATTAAAGTTAAGAATACGATAGCCGTAATTTAGCATATTTATTGAATAGAACGTTAGAAACAAATTGTAATATAATGCATGATGTATTTATATATCATGCATAACCCTTCACATCTACTTATAGCTAAGCACGATCGAACCCGGAACCTAGGTCAGAGTCTGCAGCTAATTAATCATCTTGTTACACAATTCTCCACTTGTGTTATGAAATTAAAATTACAAAGAGGGTCTTTCAAGTTAATCCCATTCACTGCAATGTTATACATCACGCTAATTAACAACTGTTATTAACTATGTTTAAGCTCCTTAGTCACTTATTATGCTCGTAGCAAACAACTCTGGGCTACCTTTTTAACATCTGTCTACATCTCTGTGCAATGTTCAATAATTCAAGTCAAACGGTGATCCCTTTGAAAGTTCCTAAAGAAACTGCTAAATTTCTCTCTAGTGGCTTGATTAGAAATGTGTGAGAGACTTGCCTTTTATTAGCCATAAACTTAGTCGCACGAACGTCATCATAAGTCACATGTCTCGAATATCTAAAAATTGGCCTAGCTTCTTGCTTTGCTAAGATTTTATGCAATACCATGAAGATTCGTCTTAAGTTAAGGATAGTATTATTGAATCAATAAAATAAAAATCGTGCGCGTACGGAATTTCCGGTTGTTCGTTAATCAAACATTACGCTTTCTTCATTTCTCCTATTACTTAACGGTTACTTTCCAATTTCAATTATTGATTTATTTGCCGCAAATGCCTTAAACGTCATTAATTACTCCCGACGCGAGGAGCGACATGCGATCCGATGCTGGGCCTCACACACCGACGGATGCCACCTCAGGAGGGGGTACTATCGTTGGTGCCGAAATATTAAGTTCATGGACCCCCTTATTTGACAATATTTACACCGAGTTCGTATGGACCCCTCTCTAGGCCATGAATATTTCAGTGAACACGGTTTTCCGAGTCACCCAGTGACACTTGACACGTTTCAAGTTATGTTAAATCAGGACTTAATGTATAATATAACATGTCAGTCCATAACTATGAAATCTTAATTAATTTTCATGAAGACCTTTTATCTGTCATTTAATGATGTTAAAAAAATAAGTTTTAAAACTTAGAACACTAAGTACCAGGTGGGGAAACGATTATCCAAGTCAACGATCATCAGTATTCTAATTCATGAAAACCTATGAAAAGGAAATACAAGTGTCGAAGAATGTAACCAGTTACGTGGGCCGTTCATCGCAAAGGAAGGGACTGTTTATATAAGTTACTAGTAAATTGGCCTACATTCAACATTGGCAGCATCTAAACTACACAGCTGTTCTCAGAGTCAAGTATGAAACCCAAAGGAAAAGGCGAAATCGGTCACAGATGTATTGACACACGCGTTAATATGAATGTGTGTTAACAAAAAATATGTTTTATGTACACAACTTTCGTCTAGACCGCGCCAAGCCGGTTTGGGCGCGCTTTCTCGGCTCAGCTGACGGCGGCTTTTTATTCATCAACGAGTGACGAGGGCACCAGCGGTTCAGCCGGGGTCGCCTATCCCTCGCACACACTCTGTAAATTAACCAATTAGAAAGGTACCTAGATTGTCTAGATCAAGGGTTATAGTATGAATTCAATAATGTTGATACAAAACCAACATTGTATTGCATCATCAATAGGTTCTATTTTTAAAACGGAATAATATTATTCAGTAAGTAAATATTAAATTGAAACTATAATGCCTGTTGTCTCCAATAACACATAAGGTTAGTTTCAGGTTTTCACATAAATCTCTGTGATTGAGGTATGAGTAATTTAATTTCCAAAACGTAGGAATTCGATTCAAATCATTTAACCAATAATGGACCTTGGCCACCGAATCTTTCGGTACACGAAACCTTTCGCGCAACCACTTATTTCCCATTCGCCGAACGAGTAAACTATCTGAATCAAATCTATTGTGACAACATGCTAAACTATGCGCATGTAAGCACAAAAAGTGGACGAAATCCTATACTTATTGTTAACATTGTTTCATTGTTGGGTGGGCCATACTTATTGTACTTATTTGCAATCCTTCAACAATTGCCTGCCTTTACTTTATTCAGCAGTCGTCATTAATTGTGAAAGGCGCGCTCTGCTATGACATTTTTGTTTATTTTCTTAACCATTAACTTTGCTACATTAAGTCTGTTGTTAGAGAAAAGTTAAATTTAGTTATTAGTACTCATCTTGAAAACACATCTTTACGACATAATTAAACCTTTATTTAACCTTCCCAGACATCTAGGGAAAGGCTTACTCCTTAATGTAACCGTGAATATTGATGTGTGTGCCGCTAATAGACACAATGTCAAACGTACACATGTTAGCGGAGACCGATTTATTAGAGCGTGAATTTAGCGTCTCCTTGTCAATTCTAATCAAGACGTGTGCTAACAAAATGGCGACCGCGGCCCAAACGGTGAGATATTGAATGGCCATTACCGCTTACAAACGTAGACGTCTGGTCTACTAATTACCTAATTTACGCATTGTTTCATTTGAGTCCCAATTTTATCTCCACAACCACGTTGCTATCATAATGCCGATAGTTAAGTTACGGTGAAGATGTAACTGTCGCCGAGGTTCTGTTACTACGGTAGGAATATGAGGAAACGTAATTATATATATCCAATATTTGTATCGTAGTTAGTAGGCAGTAGTCATAAGATTGAAAATGAGCTTCGCAATGTTCAAATGGATACCTATATATAACAAACAGATAATGCAAATCAATCGCCGCCAATCTCTCACAATTGTCCATTATCGTAGGCTGGCCTCCGCGATATGTTAATAAACTTGATATTTCAACGGACGAATATAAAGGAACCTTGTGTTTCCAGTTTTGATACATTTTTGTGCGTTGCGCCGGCTCCGGCGCATTTATTTGGCTCTGGCGGCCATTAACGCGTAAATTGCCCTGATGGCGCGTAGGTTGCTAGCAAATAGGTTCGTTATGAACTGCGCAAAAAGTGCTGGCATCAAACCACCTACCCATTGTCATTATAATCAAGTGGAATATTATAAAAATTGTCCACTGCCTACCTACTTTTAACACTAAAACACGACACGGAAATAATATACGCAAGACTGAATAAGTACTGGATTGTAAAAAACATACGTAGATGTGTATCTCAACATATAATTGCCGTATATAAGGCATATAGCAAGGGGTATCAAGGTAATTGTTTCGCTTGAATTTATATAAGTTAGAGTAAACAAATACCTCGGTCGCCTTTAGGAGAACTATCAAGGTTTTAATGAAATTCTTGCGGAATATTATTAATATTAATATTCTATTACAAATATTAATAAATTAACTGTATTGATCTATTAGTAACTGTGCAGCTCGTGTCTCTAAGTTAATTCGACGAAGCTTTGATAAAATCATTCGCGTGATGTAAGAGTTGTCTCTTGTTTTGAAGTTATTCCTGCACTAAGTTCATAATTTAAAGATTATCTGCATAAAGTTAGTTTATTACATCGTAAAGTTTTCAAGGTTTTCTTTAATTCTGGTTTTTATGTAAAAATGATATTTGGTAAAATGAGCCTAGTAGGAAATGTCAAGGCGACGGCGCACGTGGCGTCTGCCCGCGCCCACTGCTGCTGCCATCTCGTGTTTCAACTCGTACACGTTGATCGAAAAGGGTTCTATGGGTATCCCTTATTCCCACATTTATAGTGTTCGTCAAGAAAGGTAAATATTTACTCACGTGTATTAGTAGTTCAAGTAGTCGTCAGAACATTGGTGATGACCAACCTGTTGCGCAAGAATACTTGAGCTTTATTTAAGTTCTTTAATCAAAGTCGTATTAAGCTTAATGATATAACAGTTACTATAGTTCTAATTTAGTTACTATATTACATTCAGTTATTGGCTTATCTGAACTCTATAAAATTTATAGTTTGATTTTATAATTCAGCTATACTTATTAAGCAATATGGCAATAATATGTTTACTTCGTAAGCGACGGTAGGTTTCCTCACGGTTTTCCCAATCTGCTAAGTGTTAATTAGGATGTTATTTCTCTGATCCTAATGTCGTTTACAGAAAATATGTTACACAATAAAGTCCGATTTGTTCATCCAGTCTATTTTGATCTTCGCTAATTTTGTAAATGTTTAGCCATAATCATACTTAAACTCTACTCGTATTTTGTCAAATTTAGAGTTGTAAGATAAGGCGTCGTCTGTATTTGTGTTTAAGGTGTGCAGAGGTTATAAGCATTCTTTCGTCATTCGACGTAACCCTTTCACAAAAAAGACTTTAATGTTTACAGACTCCGTTTTTGTTTACTCTGTCACATGTAGACTAGAACCTTTTAAATAAGGTAGTATGTCGCAGGCTATTTCAGTGGGTGATGCGATAGTCCTAACAGCTAGAGCAAACAGGGCCATCCTCGTGACATCACCCATCGTTCGTGGCGAGTGCGCAACTAGTACTCGAGCTAATGGCTTAGGCAAACATCTAGAGATCGCGCCACATACGGTGGCAGTTGGAGGCGTCGCCACAGTCGCGTAATTCAGTGTTACCAGTAAACACGCCAAAACTAGCACTCACTGTGCCATACGGCTCGAAACATTATAGGTTTCATTTGTAACGATCTTTGGTTGCAGAGCTATAAACTCAAATAAAACAAATTAATATATCAAAGTCAAAATATGTTTATTATACTATTTCAAACATGATTAATAATTAACGGGACTTATCCTTCTTATTATATATTACATATATTATGTGTTCCTTCACTCTGTCCGCAATAGACCGTTTAGTCTGTTCGACATAGGATTTCCCACAGCTGCAATCAATCTTATACACACCCTTATATCTTATATCATGAGTATAAATCGCGAATCTCTTAAAACTATTATTTCAAACATGGCACTGAGCATTGTCTTTACATATTTTTTACCGAGGTTAGATCAGCGGAGACCCTAGCTTGGAGAAGAACTAACAAGAAACTCCGGAAATCAATTTATTATAATCACCCTTAACAAACATAAAAATTACAAAGAGTGGGCAAAAAACACAACGCTGGTAATACTAAATTTACTTTTCATACAAAATAACACGCAATGGCGGAAACGTCAAATTTAGTTCCAAGTTTGGCTACTGCCACCGTATGTGGCGGGTACTCTAGAGTGCGTAATTTTGACTATGGCTTGTCATATGGACATCTGTCGGTAATTGTCAAAGAAATGTAGAATTTGCCACTGTTAGATCATTCGAGGTTGTCAGAGTTTCGAGTGGCCATCGTGATTGCAAATCAGTCTTTTTGGGCACATATTACTAGAGTATTTTTTTTATAACATACAAATAGATAAAGAGATTTAACTACTCCCGATATTTTGTATTATTTAATCAACAACAGTTTATCACCCGTTCGGTCGGTTAGCGTCACCTAGTGTTACTTGCCTTGGTCCGCCGAGAACATTACGACATAGTTCTGACCGTAGTGATAAAGGAAAAATAACATTTTTTTTTTTTTCGGCTGGCAACCCGCGTAATAGTTAGACGTATAATATTAGCTCGTAAGAAAATAAATTTAAATATTGATATTTAATGGGCTAAATTGCCTAATTTATAACTAAAAGTGTTTTATAGTGTAGTTGGGACCAATTTACTAAGTACAAAGTGTAAATTAGTTATTGGTAAATAACATAAAACATCAAAAATCTTATACACAAGTTTATGTCGGTAAGTTTCAAATAATTCGTAAAAGAAATTGTGAAAGTGGTCGTTGTTAAATGTTTAAAACCCTATAACTTAACAATTCGCGTGTTATAACGTGTTCGTGGTTGATACTAAACAAATTAATGAACGTTGAATCGCGAAAATTAACCTAAAAGATTAATATAAATCATAACCTCTCATTGCTTAAATCAGTGTTTTCGAGTTTTGTAGTGATTCGTTAGGTTAAACTAACACTTATCTGAGAGTGTGTTAACTTAAATTGGGTGAATGTTTAGTGATTGGAGCACGGAAGAAACTGCTATTTTTTATTTGTAAGGTAGTATATGGTTTGAATGAAATCGTTTCTCGGATCCTTCTGGCTCTGATATTGCCTGGCTTAGTCAGTTTGGGAACCGCTAGTACATGATTTCTTGATAAAGAAATATCTATTTAGCCTCCTGTGCCTGAGTCTCGTGGTTTTGGTGCTTGTGGGGTGTGAGAGCTTTGTCTTTGAACTTTTTATACTGTGACTGGGAAATTTGTTCAAGAATGTCTTTAGTAACCCGAAGCAAAACAATTCGTGATTTGGAGACAAGGCTAAGGCTGACTTTGAGCGAGTTGAAGGCTAGTAAGGACCTGAATGAGCAGCTTTTAATCGAAAGAGAAGATAGTGAGAAAGAAATCATAGAATTGGTTAGTGGCCATGGTAAATTAAAGACTGAGATGGCTGGCATCCATCAAGATTTGGAAAGTGTTATGAATGAGAGGGATAGATTGCAGAGAATACAGGATTCGACTTCATATTTTGGAGACGAGTATGAGTGCGCTCTGCGTCATATCGGCCAACTTGAAATAGACTTAAGGAATGCACACAAGCGCATAGTGTGCCTTGAGGCAGATAGGGAAGATCACCTAAAGATATGTAGTGAGGTTCAGTACCAACATCTAGTATTAGGGAATAGTAATAAACCTACTCATGTATCTAAAAATATATTAAAAAAACATAGGAAACTAAGTAAACTAATTAAAAAGACATCAACTAAATTAAAAAATAGGGTTGTAATTAAGAATCACAATAAAGTAATAAACTATGTTAGTAACATGATTGAATATAAGAACAAATTTCAATCATCAATTCAAGATTATAGGGTCCAGTGTCAACTCTTGAATGATAAAATAGATGACCTGCAAAATGCTCTTGTCACAATAAATTATAAATATGAGATTGCACAGACAGAAATAGGAGAACACATTCAGGCAATGGACAAATTACTTTCACTGAGTGCATCAAATGCCATTGCCTTTAATGAGTTGGTCCAAGATGGATGTATGTGTGGTGGCCACTTGAATGATGCGAAAGGAGATGTTTGTACACAGCCTGTGACTGAGACACTTGTGGACTGCTCAGTCACAGAGGTTAAAGGGTGTGAGGAGGTCAGCCTTAGTGGACAGGGAGGTATAGTAATCTATAGTGACGAAATAGGTAGAGGTGTAGGAAGGTACTTGAGGGGCATTATGGATGAGCAAATAGAGAATTGTTGTTACCCAGGGGCATCTTTGCCTCAACTTATTGCCAATATCAATAAAAACAAAAGTGATTGGCACAAAACAATAATCATTTTATGTGGTAGGCGCGGTAATATGAATAAATTTAAACTTATTAAATCAATTAATAACTTATTGACAAACATAAAATACAGGTTAATTTTGTGTACTTTACCGTATTCGACATGGTTGCCAACCGAAGAAAATAGCATTAGATATAAGCTGAATTGCTGCTTGCATACTATGTGTATGCATAGTAGTAATTTAGACTTCATTGACTTGAATTGTTTAATTAGTAAACAAATTAAGTTTAAAAATAATAATATTTTTTTATCTAGTAGCTGTAAGAGACAGGTAGCAGTATCGCTACATTATTATTTACATAGACAAACCAAAATTTTGGTTTCTGACCAGGCCCCTATTGGCCAGAATACCCAATTGGGTAATTGTGACTTTTCCCTGGTGAATGTACCAGGAAATAATTTAAATTATTAAGACAGACAAAAGAGTTAGACTCTGGCATTTTAAACAAAGAGGTAGTAGCACCTGACGTCGCTTTGGTGCATCAGAACATGCAAGGTTTGTTAGGTAAAGAGTTGGAGGTTGAACTTTTTTTGGCCTCCTTCAGAGTAGGGATTCTTTGTGTGACTGAACATTGGGCGAGGTCCTTTCAATTAATATTTGGCTTTGGAGCCCACAAGGTGGGAAGTTCATTTTGCAGGAACAGTGCCCTTCGTGGGGGCTCCTTAATACTAGTTCATAACAATATTAAATTTAAAGAACGCAGAGATATAGTTAGCCTTTCAGTTGAGCGAGTAATTGAAATGTCTTGTATTGAGATGGAAAATGTAATCATTTTGTGTGTATACAGGCCGCCCAATTCTGACTTCATAAAGTTTGCAAAATGTATGGAGGAGGTGCTTATTAAACTTGTTCAGAAATCTAAACGTCTAGTAGTGTGTGGTGACTTCAATGTTAATATACTTGAGGACACTACAATTTGTGTGCACTTTTTAACATTACTTTTAAGTTATAATCTGAGGCACAATTTTAATCAACCAACTAGAGTTACAAGCACATCCTCTACTTGTATTGACAACATTTTTACTGATTTTAGTGTATCACATACAGAACTAATTTCTAATATTAATTCTGACCACCAGGGTCAGTTGATCAGGTTTAGTTGTTGCCTGGGGGTCCAACCGGGGAATGTTACTTGTGTTCCTGTGACAGAGGCTCGCTTAAATAAGTTCAGACAAACTATTTTGGGGCGTTTCCCTACACACTTGGGGGGAGATACACCAAATAACATGTATGCCTCATTTTTCGACCTTGTTGATTCTGATTATCAGAAAATTTTTAAACCAAAGACTTTTAAAATAGCAGGCAAGGGAGCATTCTGTGATTGGGCAACTAGAGGTATCCGTATTAGTAGACAAAGGTTATACGAGCTATATAAGGAAAAATCTGTGAATTATAGCTTAGATTTTATAAACTATGTAAAAAACTATTCTAAGATTTTTAAAAAGGTTTGTGCCCAGGCCAAAAAATTATACTTACAGAAAAAAATAATAAATGCCACAAATGTTGTCAAGGAAACTTGGAACATAATTAAATTTGAAACTAATAAAAATGTCTCTCATATAAAAGAACCTAAACTAATAGTTAATAACAGTGTAATTACAGACCAACTACAGATATCAAATGTATTTCAGGAATATTTCTCCAAAATTCCTATATTAATAACTTCACCACTAAATTCTTGCTCAGAGACTGCTAGAAATATAATAGAAAATAATGTACCTCATTATAATAAATGTTTTGATTTTAGACAAATCAGCCCGGTTGATATTATCAAGAGTTTTAAATTGCTACAGAAAAAGAAAACTTGTGATCTGTGGGGTCATTCGGTTAAGGTGTATTCTGTCATTATGGATCTGATTGCACCTGACCTGACCATTATTTTTAATCATTGTATAGAATGTGGTGAGTTTCCTGATCAGATGAAATGCAGCAAAATTATCCCATTATTTAAATCTGGTAGTAACACTGACCCAGCTAATTATCGTCCAATCTCGGTACTACCAGCAATTAGCAAAATATTTGAAAAACTTATTCTAAATCAACTACTAGCACATTTTAGTCAATATAATATCTTTAATAAACAGCAGTTTGGATTTTTAAAGGGTCGATCAACAACCGATGCTGGAGTTGATCTTATGAAATTTATATTTGGGGCCTGGGAGGAAGCTAGGGATGCTCTGGGTGTTTTTTGCGATCTCTCTAAGGCATTCGACTGCGTCAACCACGAAACTCTGATCATGAAGCTGAAGCATTACGGTTTGGGTGATAGGGCACTTGATCTGCTTGTTTGCTACCTGAAGGGAAGGGTCCAAACAGTAGAAATTGGCGGAGCAAGATCTAGTGGCAGCTCGGCTGTTATGGGTGTCCCGCAAGGTTCAATTCTTGGACCCTTCCTTTTCTTGGTATATATTAATGATTTGCCATATTTGACTCAGGGCCGTTGCCACATGGTGTTGTTTGCGGACGACACCTCTATATTATTTAAGGTTAACCGGGGAAAGGACGAATCGGCATCAGTAAATGAGGTTATTTCGGACGTGGAGCACTGGTTTAGAGTAAATAATCTTGCTTTTAATTCTAATAAAACGAAATGTGTGAGATTTACATTGCCCAATGTTAGAAATTCTAGTACTAACATTGTAATCAATAGTGTGGCATTGGATATTGTTGAGTCCACAGCCTTCCTGGGTCTCACAATGGACTCAAAATTACAGTTCGGGGGGCACATTCGTGGTCTAGCGAAGAGGCTAAGTTCTGCTGCCTACGCGGTAAAAAAAATTAGACACCTGACTGACGTGGACACAGCGAGACTTGTGTATTTTAGTTACTTTCATAGCGTCATGTCATACGGGCTTCTTTTGTGGGGCAATTCTGCCGATATTAATTCAGTATTTGTGCTGCAGAAGAGAGCCATTCGCTCGATCTACCGTATGGGCCCTCGTGAGTCTTTAAGAAATGTGTTTAAGACAATAAATATACTGACTGTGGCTTCTCAATATATATATGATAACTTGGTCTATGTTAAAAAAAATATAAATGATTACAAGCTTGTAAGAGACATGCATAATTGTAACACACGTAATAAAAATAAATTGTATTATAGTGGCTCTAGACTAAAAAGAATAAACGATTCGTTTGTAGGCCTGGGCATAAAAATGTATAACAAACTGCCAGAGTCTATAAAGTCCTTACCTCTAGATAAATTTAAAGTTTGCACTAAAGCGACGTTGATCGAGAAGGGCTACTACAAAGTGAAAGACTTTATAAATGATGTTATGTGACGTTTCATTTTTGCGTGGTCATGGTTTCCCGTTCCAGTTCTTATTGGGACTCCCTTAAGTTTGTTGTTAAACACTATTTGTTGAATGTGAAGCTTTGATCATGTTCTAATGAATTATTATTAAGTTTAATGTACACATTGTCTGCAGAGTTTCTTGGCATTTCTTCTCTGCAGAGATTTTTCTTTACGAAGTGCCATTAGTTTTATTGATTTAATTTGATTTATTTTAATAACTAGTGTATATTAATGACATGTTTTTTTTATAAAAAATGGTTTTTTTTTTTTTTTTTGACTTTCAATAAGTGATTTTATGATCCTTATATTGAATAAAAAGATTTTCATTTCATTTCATTTTCATTTCATTTCATTTTCATTTCATTTCATTTCATTTCATTTCAACACTAAGTGCCACTTAAGTTACGTTTAATTGTATGAAATGTTTTTACATTGGACTTTCACTGTGGCTGTGGCGCTGAGTGAAGAGCCATAGACACGATGAATTCAATATGTCATCCCATCACAGGTGTAGCGTAGTAATAATAATGTGTAACAATGAAGCGGCGGGCCCATTTAGGCAAGCCGATGGCTCGGAACGTGGGCAGGGCGGAAATGATGCGACTTTCGTAACCGCTCCAATCGATTGACACGCCCTTGGACTCCGCGGAGGTTGGAAGCCACCGCTTTGTTGGGATCAAATGAACCACAACTCGGTTTTGTGTTTACTTTTATAAAGTCTGTTCAAAAGCGGACAAAGGTTCGCTATCATAATGCCTACTTTTTAACCAAATCATGTTGGTACCTAACCACATCACCATTAATAAGGCTGTCAATCCTTTCTGTAGTAGCCGATGATGTTAATTGAATGGCACTAGCTGCTTTTTACTAGTACGTTGTAAAATGCAAGTAAGGCTAGTAAACTGTAATCCCTAAGAGTAATTAAGTACATCCTAAAATAAATAAGTACACGTGTGTATTTGCCGCTTAATGTTTGTCGCCTAGCTACTTGCGTTTAGCCAACGTACAACTCGTTATGAGTGATGTCGTGAATTTCTCGGAAAACTAGAACAGATTGATTGGTTTCTTGGTAAATGCATATTACCTAAGATCCAAGGTTCTGGTTAGGTATAAATTTCCGGCTGCCGCATTAAATTGCACATGAAATAGATAAGGCTAGGATTAGGTGCGTTGGGTAGGTTTCCACACGGTATTTTCCATCAACGCTACGAACAGCAGACATCAGAATGAGTTTCAGGATTTGTCTTTGAATTGCATTCCAAACCAAGGATTACATCATTTATGATGAGACTCACCTGCAATAACTAAAATAGTATATAAATTAGCGACAATTAACCCTTGAGGTGAAGTGTGAAATTCGTCTCCATTCTAAAACTGCGGAGTTAGTTAATCTATAGATGAGGTGGTGATTACCCAAAATGACAGGTGGTAAACCGTGTCACTAAGTGGGTACTGATTTATCCTGAGAATCTATTGAATTCCTCATAATGTTTTGACCGACAAGAAACACATATAGAGGCTTTCTATTGAGGCTCCAGATTAGAAATGAAGCCCGGAATCGGCGGCTGACGTTTCTGCGACTTCCCCACACAATGGCGGCGATTGTCGCCGCGTATTAATTACACTTTCTTTGTTTGGCGTTTATTGCAATTACGAATGACATCCCATTTAGTATGGAAACTGTGCGGCCTAAATTGCGTCGAATTGGCGCCATTGTTCCCTCAGTCGCCTCGCGCCCATTAACATTGCTCGCAGCATCGTCTATCAGCTGGCATTTGGACTTTTACGAGGCGATTATGTGCATTTTTTGACTTTGGAAAGTTTATAATAAGATGTTAATGTTAGGCAAACAAACTTCTGGTAGAATAGCTAAGAATAATCTCTTATATAAAATGATTAAATTATAAAACACTCGTACTCAGGTTCTATTGTTTATTTTAATTTCAGTATATAAATTTTTTATAGTGTTATTTTTAATTTATTTTACAGTCCTATAACTATGGATGAACCTAGATTCTAGGATTAATTCAGAAAGGAAGCAATTGATAAGACGATGCATGTAATAACGCAATGAAGCCTCGATGCCTCGCATTTGTAACAGTGCGTCCCAGCGCCTTTATTCCCTATAAAGCCTAGTTTAGGCGTGCGTTAGGATACCATTACTGTTACTGAAAGGGCTCCCGGATAGATATTTCTCACTTGCCCTGCGGTACTAAGTGTCAGCCGTCACGAGAGAGTAGAATGAGATGGTCACACGACACTTTGACTTAGGCGATGGCTTGTTCGGGAGACACGCACTTGCTGTCGACTGTAGGCAGCTTTATTGTTCGCCATGTAGACGTAGATAGGGCTGACGATTTGCCACAAACAATACAGTGATATTATGAAAAGAACGGAGTTCTCGTCAAGTGTAAAATCTTTTTGGGGTGTAGTAAGTTCTGGATGATTTTAATAAACAGTGCAACAAACAATAGGCCAAAGCTAAATTTCATTTCATTCAAAATTCATTCAGTAGCTAATAATTCATTAGAATCAGGGTTCTTAGCATCGAAGGCAATAACTATTCATGACTTCAGAGTTTACTTAATCTATTGAGTTTATATAAAATAATTGCATAACTAGATAAGTAATAGCACAATAAAACTAAATACCGTATTTTAATTATTGTTCTTGCGTCATTTTAATAGCTTGTTATAGTCTGTAACAGGGCTGAAGGGTCTAAAGTTGAATTTCAAAATCAAAACGTTCTCATTTCACTCTAGGTACATAATTACATCTTTTTAGAATTGTCAGAAGCACAAAGACTACATTTTATCGGTAAACTTAACATAACTAAATATGTAATCTTTACGTAGCAGTTTGCAGAATATCACACCTTAGTTATATTATCTATTTAGATTTGGGCCTGTTCAGTTGTTTAAGAGGCCCTCGATAAAAAGTAGCAGCCATAAAGAATCGAATGCCTAAGTTCTGTTTACGAGTAGTTGGCATTCGCTTAATGGGTCGGGGGGCACGCGACCCATCTGCCTCCGTCGCTGCAGGCCCTAAACAACTATTTGATATATTGGAGCACTTTTTCTGAGGGCCTTTTTAGTGTCTCCAAAGTATCCATAAATACTCGTATATTTAGCCTAGAACCTAGTTTTGCGTGTCATAGTAAAAAAAAGTCATAATAAAATGTCTAAGGCAGGGAAGGCATTGATGATAGTCTTTAGTCTGATTGAATGAATAACCCAGTGGGTAAAATGTGTTATTAGATTTTTAAACGCTTGCTAATTATATTTACAAGTAAGTTGTGTACACCAATGTTACGTTACGTTATATTTATTATGACACTCTGCCTGTATACTTCGAATTATGTTGAATGCAAAACTGGCTTATTTTTTGTTTAAAAGAAAGTCACAAATAAATGAAACGTAATTGATGAGCTCCAATTACGTGGGAGAACAAATAATCTCGCCCCCTTTCCCAAAAGTGAGTAGGAAGTATAAGCCATTTTAGTTACTGAAATCAACCGACAGTTAGTATAAGTCAATACACAGTTTGGTTAATGGTTAGTTTATACTAATCCTCTTTTGGGGAAATGGCCATTACCTATAATAGGAAACTTATTACAGCTGATTCTTTCTTCGCAACCCATTATTCATAATTTCACTACATACGTAAATCATCTCAGAAGACCGTATACCTATAGATGGGTAGGCAGAAATGAAATATTAAATATAAGCTTTATGCTGTATTTGTTATCTACATAACGTAACTGCAGCGTAAGAGTGCGCCAGGAATAAAGTGTTGCCGAAGCGCTGGTATTTTGTAAAGACCAGTTTAAGTGTATCGGCTCATTAAGAGAGCTGTTAGCCCAAATATCCAGGTGGTTGCGCAATGCCCTCTGCCCGGAAAGACGAGTTCGTTATTCAATTTGATCAAAAGTATCTCTTTTGGTGCAGCTTATGAAATAACTCGGAATGATAGTAGGGCGCAACTTCGTAATGCCATTTTTCATACTCGTATCGTGTAACTTAATTTGATGAATCGCTTTGTCGAGTCTACCAGTTATAGGTATCCATGCTATTTATTTTTATTTACTTATTTATTCAATGCTATTTACATCCATTGTATTTTTCTGATAAGAGATTCCTTAACTATATTAGCTTATCCATTTCTCATCCCTGCTATATAATATAGTAGACATAAGTTTTCCGCAATAGAAACGCGGTGAGTTAAGTCGTTGTGGAAGTGTCCCAAGCACTGTTATTTACATATCATTAAAGTAAATGCTCGTGCTTACATGAGATATTTATTTTATGGACTTTTATTCGATACTATTAATAGTCCATTTGATTGTATGGCAGTCTGAGTCTTTATGTTTATTACATAAACGGTTAAAGTAACATGCATACATTCGCGACTCTACTTCCTAACAGGAAAGGCAGACACTATCGATCACCATCTTGAGCGATCCTGACGAATCTCTTGCATAATCTCGCTCATTTCACTATATAACGTAAACCAATGGTTGAGTTGGGAATATTCACACGTTCGTGTAATGAACTTGGCAATCTTGGAATAGGCAATTTAACTACTGTCAACACAGCGTAAATGTGTTAATGTCCAAATCTCCTAATTGGAAACCGTTTGAGAGTGGAAGCGAGTGGAAAAGCGAATTTCTTCGCCTCAGCAGCTGAGTGCAGCCGAGCGGCGCTGGTTGGCATGCCATCGCTTAGCTAGGAATTCGGCACATTTTGCTCTAAACGCAAAAGATATTACGCACGCCAGGTATGAGCTCACCATGCTGACAGAATTATATAAATAATGGCGACCGACATTTGTTCGCCAGTGCCAATAAAATTTCAGGAAATACTTCATAATACGATATATGTCGAATCGAAATCAATATGCTTTTATGTGATGAAATTTATTTATTCTTTATTGCAAACACTGTTTAATTAGAATTAGACACTAACATACCGTCGTTGTCAAACCAAAATCTGCTATGTGCCAAAATTATACTTTCGAGATATTGACAAAAAAAGTTCTCCTGTAAAATTTTATATGAATTTGCATTTTAAATACTATATCAAATGAAAGCTATAGATGTTAGAAATGAACTGATTTGTTATTTAACGACGGAGGTTTAATATTTATGGAATATAATGTCTCCCAGTGCTTATAGACACATGGCAGTTTTTTATACGGTAGATTGATCAGTGTTCTATACGCAGACGTCAAAAAGTTAAAATCTCGAAAAAGTGCACATAGCAGATTTTGGTTTGACAACGACGATACACAGAAATTGTACAACTGGCGTACTTGTTGGCGTTTAGGGATTACCTCCAGCCAATTATGAATAAAAATAAGTAAGACGAAAGGTATATGTGAGAGATGGAGGGCGGTTTACCTAGGTTAGACCTTGCTAAATTATAGTGAATCCGATAAGATATGAACTGAAAATGGTTAGTTTACAATCACTTACAAGTGGCAATGTATTCAAGTGATTACCTATATCTATTTCATTCGTTCGTAATAAATTCCTTCCGGCTCTTACGACACGCCGTCTTGAGGAGAATGTCTCGTTTCTTAGCTGATTAAATCGATTTTATTCATCTTATATACATACGCTTGTACCGCGCTAGTCTGGGATCTGAAAAGAATGGCAACTATCTGCCGTTCTTATGTAACATAAGTCTTAACTATAATTTGTAATTATTATATTATAAACTTATATACTTTATTATATAATACACACAATTAAATAAATTAAATTACTACAGTTAAATAAATTTATAAAATGCGTTGGTCGAAAATACTACGGCACCGGAAAACATCGTAAGGACCTATCCGTGCCCCGAATAGTTAGTGCTTGTAAATGGCACCATGGCTTACCACCTGTCACATTGAGTACTGACTATCTGGTCAAGACGTGGGTTCGAGGTGGCATAGAATTACTACCTTCGCTTACGGAGATGGACAGCTGAACCTCGGACTACCCCGTAATGGTTAATGGTCGTGAATGCGTTTGCTTTTTGTAATACTTCTTCGTTGGAGCTTACATGACAAATTTCATATTGCTAATTTAGACGGCTGATTACATAATACGTGTATTAACACGCCAGAGTAGCTCGGCCACGTACGTACGTTCATTAGAAGGCCCTTTCTATGTACGTTTATCGCGCCAAGATTGATGGCTGGGCCCATGCTAATTCAGCTCCACTATGTTGCCACTACTTGCAAAAACTCATACCCACTCGGAAAACTTCAACCCAACTGTCGAGCGATACTGCATCTTATTACCATAGCCATAAGGAAAGGAAACGGACACTAGTTGCCACGCGAATGTGGCCTTTATGTCTAGTGGAATAGGGATGGGAAATGTCGTGTTTTTACTAGGTTTTCTAGGCACCAGTTCTCCGCGATGGGAAAGGTGAAAGTAGAAAGATGTGTGCATACTTGGCGCTTCTTATTTGCACGCTCGTATGGGAGTATTGTTTGCTGAAATATTTGTCCCACAGCAAAGTAAAATAAAACTGAGGAAAATATATGAAATCAGTTTATGGTTGTATGTCTATTAAGTGTCAGTTTAACCTGTGACCTCTACGAATGGATGCGACGTGTTTGTGAGATTTATTACGAGCTATTTACATATAAGTAATCTTTCAACATATCTAGAAATGTTGTTATACAATATGAGCATAGTTTAATGATACTGAGAGGCATCTTTCCGCGGTTTGTTGATGTTTGCGGTTTGCATTGTAGATGACTATGATATCTTGTTCCAACCTTAGAGGTTCGTCTGAGGAAATACTCGTAGATGTTTTCATCATTATAAGTTGCGCAGACAGTCAGAGCGGAAATAACTTTTGAAGTATCTTTATTTACATACAACTATAAAAATGTAAGAGAAGTTGAAGCGATTCCAGCGAATAATCAGCCCTGAACATGATTGGTTGTATTTTGTGTACGTGAACAGTTTCAATGTCATTTCAGTGTTGGCACAATTCGATATATCCACATTGACACCCCAATAACAAGGAGGGCGCTGAGTCAGCACTTCCGAATTGGGTCACGCCATGACGAAGCCACTTTCTTTAATGACCGATACACAAAGAGACTATTACAATTGAAGTGTATTGTAATTTAGCCTTGTCTCTTGCCACATAATAGCTATAATGTAAGACAGGCGTTTGATACTTTTTCCACTTTCTATATAGCTAATATGTATTTAGTAATTTACATTCTTTTCCAGCCTGTCTTTTTATAACGACTAAAATTACTATTTTGACAGACGGAGATATTCTATAATTGAAACAAAGATCACAAAGAGCCTTTATAGAGAGTGTACATAATACGGATAATATTTTATCGGAAATGAATGCGTTGTTATATTCTCGGAATATGAATACGCTATTCCTGTACAGTGAAAAAAAAGTAGTCGAAACTAGGCTGATCGTGTGTTAAGTGCCGGTCTCATTAGGTACTAATTTGTACTCTTAATTTGTACTCAATTCTATCGTAAATAAACATAAAATTCTCTGACAACGTAGGGTATAAATTCGTGATACGTATGTGAGACAATGTTAGAACATACGTCACACTTGACACGGCGTCGCAGCGGTCGATTTTCAGCCACAACGTTCGCGTAAGTTGCATAATATGTGCATAAAGGGAACACGAGCAGCGTGACCTTTGCTGCGCCCCACGGAGCGCTTCCGCAGCTCGCGTGCCAGCCCATCGCCCATCGCCACCATAATAGCACCTCTGCACCGAATCCGCCACTCTAGTTCAAGGCCATACATTTTATGATGCTTTGGAGGCTACAAGTTTGATACTTGTGCTGACTCAGCATTTTGATAACACGTGAGAAGCTACATATAAATTAAGAGACGACTTAAGGCTGGTTGTTGCAGATCTCCACTGAATCGTTGCCTAACTGATGTCATACATAAAATTGCATAAATGAAATGTTAACATGAGATTGACTACGTATTGCAGCAAGTGGTAAAATAGAGTTGAATAGGAGTTAAGTAACTTAAATAATCCCCAACTTAAAAATGGACTTAGTCCTTACTAACAAAACATTGAAAAAGAGCTATCTACTATAATCCTAAATCAGATCTGGCAGTTATTAACCTCCTAGAATGGTAAAGCTCTAGAGTGGCCTAGATGTATGGCGAGGCGCCCTGATAGCGTGTCTTGGGCCCATTGGGGAAGAGGCGACGGCGGGCGGATGGTGCCAGCCGACACCTTGGCATGCCGTGGCCGCCTCACCACCCCAACACACCACACGTCAATGTCTCGTGGGGAGGCGCACACATCGTGCTAACAAAGCGATCTTCCTACTTATAATATAAGACAGTGTGCTAGATATCATTTATTTATTAGATTGACAGCAAAACTACATGATATTCTATTTCTTTATCATTAACTCTGTATCTGTATGTTATAGGGAATCGTAAAGGTCGTATGTATTTGTTTTCTTTCGATTGAAAACATTAGTTATAGATGTACTACGAAATTAATAAAGTAGTAGATTATGGCGATATTGATTATTGACTGTCAGATAAATCATAGGTTGAATCGTAAAATAAACAAAGTGTTTTAGCATTCAATATACACAAGTATCAAACATGAAAGAAACAGAATCACAATATATTGTAACGGTGGCGGTTATGCGTGTGAAACAAAACTTGGAAACACCCGGAAATAACTCCTTAGTGGTAATAAAGCCTTAGCAGTGAGCTTTAATGGCGGGATGAGCCTACCACGCTCCTCGTACATCATTCGGACATTTATGGGCATTCAGGAAGTGATGTAACGCGACATCTGCCAATACGTTAAGCGAGCAAATAAATAAAGAAGACACGAATAAACGCGTTTCGCAACGGACGGCTCAGCGGCAGAGGAGTCTCTCGAGGGGTCAGCCGAGTCAAAGTGCACTTCTGCACACAGACCTCGCCATTGGCACAACGTATAGGAGGTAGCGTTTTAAAGGAAATCAGATTTTAACTCTACTAACACTGGCTTTAAAGTGCTAGATGGCTATTCATAGGTCATTAGGGTTTTTTTCTTGTATGGGTATACTATTCATGTACCCAACAATGCAACTTAATAAATTATGTAAAAAGTGTTCGACACACTGTCACCTTTGACATGACCTCTCAGATTATGAGGTGGAAAAAGTCTATAATTCTATCGTCCGATATTATTCACACTTGAACTAGTCTCTTATGTAATGACGAGCAGAGTAATGATTATAATTATAGTACACAATACTTTTGTGAATTAAAATTAATCCCAAGCATAGTTATAATAAAGTTTAGTTTTTATATCCACTCCATTAATGAATCTGTTCGTAACAAACCGCCGTCTCTTGTGGCTTAAGTGGCGGTGGCTGTGAGGATGGCAGGTCGAGAGGCGCCGCGGGCCACCAGACCCTTTCACTTTCTCACCGCCATCGCCAGGGCGCGTTCGCAATGTGCCCCCTGCACAGGCCCATCGATATTTGTCCAGGATAGCCTAATGCTCACTTAGATATAAGAAAGTATCTATGACATTTATTATTATTTATTTATTTTTTTACTTATTTATTATAATTTTATTATATACAATACAACAAGAAATTAAAACTATAAACCTAAAGTAGAAATAAAACTTAAGTTACACAGAAAATATCTTTATAAACATATGACATTATGACATTACAATCATCATATTCATATTAAAAAGTGACCTAGGAGATGTATTATCTTGTCATCGAGGTGTCCGAAAGGGATTAAAGGACGTGAATGTGTATTTATATAAGGCAATGTTGTGCTGATAGAAAAAAGGTAATCTTAGTTCAAGGATCCAAAATGATCTTGGTATCTACTGTGGCAATGTATCAGCAATTGCTAAGTAACTCTACATCAAATCAATACATTATACGTGGATATCTATGAATGCTAAATTACTATACATTCTCACAAATTATATCCTAAGAGTAAATCAGGAGTTTTAAGCCTCAAAATACTGTCCATCTTTTGGTTTTAAACACATGATGTGTATGTACGTACTTATGTGTAATTACGTAATGCTAAAATGAGCAAACTTCTTATTATGGCCACAAAGAAAAATATCTCAATAATGATACGCATTGTTTTAATAGTAGATCGAAAATATCTTCTTAATGACTTAATTGCCTAATGACTTAATTGGCGGCGGCGATGTTAAGGCGAGCGCCCACCGAGAGCGTCGCGTGCGCTGCGCCCAAAGTGTTCGCTGAACGCTGCCCAGTGTTGTGCAAGCATTAGCTCATGCTCGCAAACATTGAACTTTAACGTGAGAACCCAACTTGCTATTTCACCGTGTGCCGGTCACTGCCATCAATGGGCAAACAATACTCCAATTGGCTTAAAGCAATATTTATTTTGAATGACGACTTTTCCTCCCAGAGCTTATTATTACCTATAGCCGAGTGAGTATGAGGATGTGTATGAATCTCGATGTAGCGAATGTGCTTGGCCAGGATTGGAAAAAATTGTGATCTGTGATCACTGCCTATCCCTTTGTGGAGAGTAAGGCGCTATGTACATGTATGTAAGTACAGAATAAAAATTCAGTTAAGTTCAGTTAGAGCACACTGAAGGTTTCGGATCGATTCCTGCCAAAGCGTGAAACAATTTCATTCGTATTATTTTTGTTTCATTTGCTAACTACTTTTATTCATTGTAGATATAAAAAATGGTCATATGTGTGTGTTCACTACAATTTCTAGTCTATTGCTAAATACCTTAAGGATTAAGCAATTAGTTAGGGATTGCTATTGTCTATGTAATAGATGGTTTCATAAGTTCATTTATTTCAAACATCATTACAAAATTACTCGGTTTTAAAACATGTACATTATAAATATAAGTAAATAACGCAAGTATTGCGATTTGTATTACGATATAAATACATAGTATCATTTTTTCATTTGTTTGACTATTCTAAAGCATGCAGTTTATAAACTACGAACAACCGACGACGCTAGCTTATTAAAAACTAATGTGTGTAATTTAAAACCATCGGTCATGTTTGGCATATAGCTAGAGTTTACATAGATTAATCAAATGACAACAATCGCATTGGCCATTCAAAAGAAAGTGAGCTGGACAACATAATCCAAACACAATCAGCGTTATGTCATAATCTGCGCGTGATAATGCGGTGAATGTTCCTCACAGACAGGCGTTATGCAACGAGGCTAATGTGCAATGGAAACAAAACGACCACAGAGGAACCGCTCTTTGGGGAATTAATCAGCCGTTCATTGGCCAATGCACGCTCGTTACAAGACAAATTGCACCAAAATAAACAACACTAATCATTGTAGTTGGCTTCAGATTACCACTCATATTGAACGGAGCAGGGATTATTATTTTGTAAGTTAAGCTTTATATTGATTATGTAATGTGTTTCTGTTTTGCCATAATAAATTGGTAATTCGTTGAATCGGCTGCAATGGAAACAGGCGCCGGGGTCGCAGGTGGCTCCGGGGCGTCCCACTCGCATCTCTGCGGCGAAAGTGCTCTTCACAGCACTTCATTTACAGAGATGTGTTCTGTATTTTTAAATAGGTCGTAGTTCATTATACAGATGCTGTTGTGATATGGTAATATGGTATGGCTTTTTCGGAAAAAGGAACTTATAAGGAGGAGGTATGAGGCACTTTATAAATACAATCACGGATACTTACGAATTATAAACATATGTTTATGATATGCGAGTTTATCTGTAGTTGAGGGTTTAATTTTTAGCAATCAGTTTCAATTCACGTTTAAAATTAGACTATTATCTCCTAATCGTTTACATTTAATTACGTTCCAACAAATGATACTTTTTCTGTTCATATCTATTACATATCGCCCAACACTCTCGCTTTCAACCTGCTTGTATGAAACCTCGTTGCGTCGTGGTAGCCTAAGGCCACGCGCTAATCAGCCGCGCCTAACGCTGATTGGGAATTAATGCGCTTTCTCTCGCCACATGGATGCTAGCCCACCGCACCACTTCTTCCGCTATACGTACACTGCTAGGCATATGAGATGTTATTTTATTAGAGATAATGATCTTATGTTCTTACTGTACTTACGTACACTCGGACGCTACTGGTATGAGATGGGATATGGTATTTTGTACAAACATAAGTAAAATCTGTACACATTATACATCCCTTTGAATGATGGCAAGTCGAGGCGAGATTTATAATGGGCCAAAAATATACAAAGTCTTTTTAGCCTTTCAATTACTCATTTTATAATACTTATATTGAATAAAAAGAAAAGAAAAAGGCGTTACCATAAGAAAAAGGTTGTAGTAAATTATCATTTAAATTAAATATATATCTTAAACTTATCTCGCAGTTTAATAAGCAAGAAATTATTGATCACTTAACGGTGTAGCGCACTGTACCGAATGACGCAAGAGTCGTCGGTGACGCAACAATGGGAACGCGCCCAGCGTGTAAGCGACACCTGCGGCAGAGCCGATACTTCATTAAGATAATCAACCGGAACCAGTGCATCGCCTACTTCGCCCAATGAAGAAAGCACTGTGTACACGCACATCTCGCAATCGGGGTAACAGGGGCTTGAGGCACTATTTCCCATCCCATACTTACTGGTTGTACCCACACACCACAAAGTATAAAAAATACATATTAAACGATCATAACCATAAGATAGTAAGCCTAATTATCGTTTTTTGTTTGTTTCAGGTGAGAACTGGTATTTAAGTAAGAAGTTGTTAGTCATATAAGAAAATTGGGTAAGTATATCTGTAAAACATACATACATAAACATCACATCATACCATGTAGTAGGGTTTGATGTGTCCATGATTTGGGACAATAACTTGTGACCAATATCGCGTGTCGATGCACTCAAAAACACGAATTTTATTGCGAGGAGTTAAGTCTCCTAGGTTCTGTTCGCCTCAGAAGGATCGAAATTATGTATCAAAACCAAAGCTCGTTTCTCGTAAACTCTTAACAAGATACTTTTCTTTCTAAGATCTACAGTGTCTTACGATACCTCGCGTCGGATTAAAGCAATAAAAAATGCTTATAGCAGAGAATGGCAGCGTGCGATATGTATTATTTATCGCTTTGATTCCATTAGGAAAGCGGTCGTTAGATGTTAATTCGGCCATTTTGGACGCCAAATGTCAAAAGCCACTGCTATTAGGATAATTATGCCCAATGCACGCCATTATGTATTATGTTCGGATTAATCTTGCATTCTGAGAGCCATTCTTAATATCTGGTTTCAAGGATTTTGTGACCCGTAGACGATTGGCAATTAAATAACTTTGGTGACTAGCTGAAAAGGGGTGTGCTGGAGGTACGCACAACCGACGAGTATGTATGGCTTTCAATGAAAAAGTGATTTCCCATTATGAGCAAAATGGGCATCCGCCATCTCCGCATAACACTCGACAGGAAGATGAGCGTGATTTCTTCGTTTGTGTATCCTAACTAACCTGCTTAAATTATATTATTACAACTGTTAAGATTAATTTAAAAAAATACTGTTTTAATGAAGTTGTTAGACAGTTGTTAAAAATACTAAAACATGAATTATTCTTATTGCGTATACTATCCGGAATACCCTTACTTATTAGACATTTTACCATCATCTCTTTATATTATTACACTAATGTGTTTAAATTAAAATTGAAATACATGTTATGTAAAATAGTTATTCAGGTTTGATCAATGCAAAGTGTCAATATAATAAAACGATAGGTGACTACTTTGATGAGGTGAATAGAGCCTTATCGTACAACAAGTAATATAATATAATTTATTGCTCATAAAAGTGCTTAAAATACATTTAACGACTTGCTGAGCAGAAAGGCACCTATTCAATCCCGTAGCCGATTAAATAGATGACTGATTACTCCAATGCCAAATGTTTTGCGTCTTTATATTATTCTCGGAGTAATTCGCTCTTAATGATTCATTAAAGTAATTTAGGGTAATCTTTCATTCATGCCCAAATGTCAAAATTTAGATACCATTACGATTGCTATAGGTCACAGCAATTTTGAGGTTAACTTTGGCAATGGGGCTCCCGAGACCTCTGACCGACGCCTTCTTTAACCCTCGCCAAAATAGCTGTTGCGTAATTACACGTGTCTTAGGCACCTCGAAAGCCTGTTTCTCCTATACTATAATACATATATCGTACAGCATTAAAAGTAAAGTTTAATAACATTGGAACTGAAGCTATATAATACATCGATCGTTGATATGGAATATCGGTGACAAAATGCAGCGTACTGATGGAATTCCTTCTACTGCCTTTCTTCCTGAGCACCGAACTTGGAGCCATTCATTAATGAGAAGGCTTGATTACCAATAACGCACAAAACGTTCAGTAAAATACCTTAAGAAATAAATTTAGTCGAATATTGATTTCAAAACAAAAACGGCTTATCTTCAGTAATCAAATATTTAGTGTGGATTGGGCAAGGCGTTTGTAAATCACTTGAATCGTAGATAAGGGCATTGTCTGGGCACACGTAGCGCGCTTGGGAAACCCACCGAAGTTCTTGCTCCCACTTCCAAGGAAAAAGCAACTACAATTAGTAGTTAGTAACTCAATAGGTAATATACATATGGTTTACCACCTGTCAGATGAGGTGATAACTATCTGATCCACATGTGGGTTTCAGGTAGGTATAGAGGCACGGAATCCGCAATTTCGAAGAACGCCAAGCGAATCTTAAGCTGTTAATTGCCGAGAATGTTTAGCTTTAATGTAAAAAAGTATTAACAAACAGCATTATAAAAGTGAAAATTGAATTAGAATAATGGCAGACGCGCAGAGGAGCGTGTAATGGCGCGCAATTAGCCACGCCCCATTAAGCGGATGCTAATGTGCGTGTTGGCACAGCACAGGTGCCAGACGCACTGCAGCGACGGAGGGCATGAATGTGTGTGAGGTGGAAGGGCAGGTACGAGGGGGTGAGCCCATAAGACGTATGACGACCACGTAGAATATACTGAAAATACGTACCTAACATACTCGTATGTACGTGTAACGTCACGCAACACCGAGTATCTGTGGAGGTGTATGGATTGTAATGAAGCAAAATCTTTGGATAGGGATAAAAGAGGATCCGCGATCTCTACCCTCCCTTTTGTAGAAATGGGTATTACTATATCAATGTCATCACGTCCAATCCGAATAAAGAAATGGAATAAAGGACGTGAATGTACATGAACGTATGTTGCTTATCGTAGTTGCCTAGAGAAGCCCAAATAAGTAGAAAGGCTGCAGGGCGAGGCAGGCCACATGTCTCTGTGCACCACACTGAGGGCATTGTCAGAGCCGTGTCAGGGCAAAAGGCTCCATTGCGCGCTTAATTGTGCATTATTTAAATGAAATGCGGTCGCAGCCACACATGTTAGGAGTGACATTGAATTAATCACCAACTATTATTTGCGCTTGTGTTGTTGTTTGTGTGCCGTTCTTTCTAACGTGAAGCGTGTCACAAGTGCCCAGTGTGCAATTAAAGCGAACATCCTCGTCCATGAGTGGCATACGAATGCGGCGAGTGGCAGGCACCGGCGGCGTAATGAGCCGAGGCATTGCTTTCTGCGGAGGCCTATCATCAACACATGCGCGGGCCGCCTCTCCGCCGCGCTCTGCTATTATTCTTGCTGATTGAGCCAAACACCGCGATTCTGCTAATCCACACATAAACACACATTATATGCATGACATAACATGACAAGTATCCATTGCACAATTGGGGAGTTAGTGAACTGATGGCGCCTCAAAGGTACTTGACCAAATATTAAGCAACTAGCGTGACACCTGGTGCCATACACTTCTGCTGATTTCAGCTAATTGAATTTTTTTTTAAATTACAATCCTAATTGTGTTGGAGATGGTTCTTTCTAGTCAATTTTTGTTTTATAGTATGAATAAGCTAGGCTTACAACTGCTGATTTCAAACATTTTAAATCTACAGTTGTAAGCTAAGTTAGGTTAGTTCAATTAATGCTATAAGTATAATAAATTAACATTTACATTATGGTTGCTTTACCTCCATAAATATAAATGAACGTATTTCGTGTAAATTAATAGTTTATACGTGTATGTATTAATAGTACCCATTAGGTATTAGCAGAATCAGTCCGCGCCGGATTAAATGAAAGTGAGTGTTGATAAAAACGCGAGACTTTCGCTCTCATTGTGCCGCCACCGCCGCCGACACACGCCTCGTTACTAATAGGCCCTCCAGCCCTCGCACTTCTGAGCTCTAATAGGCCATTGTTGCAACTGTATTTACTTTTAATTAATTGTTGGATTTAATCTTCTATAAAAGACCAAACACTAAATAGACAGACGAATCTGTGACTACCCCGTATGAGATAATGTTTCTGAACTGTACATACATACACATAAATATACCTACATATAACAGTTTACATCTAAATTACGACGCAATAATTATATACAATATCTCCGTGACCCTCGAAAGAGACTTGACAAAATCTCGTATTACAAAACCCTTTAGTCACTGTGGAAGTATATAAATAAATTTGCGATAACAATGTTGATTAGAAGCTCCAAAATCATCATACTTAAGTTCAGAGAAGCATAGGATAGTCTTGTTCTAATAATAGACTAGTACAGGTATCGAACAACAAAGCGTGGCCTTAGGGGGATTAAAATAGCACGAAGGATGGCCGGGGAACAAAAGAAGCAGGAAGCACCACGCGCAGCCAAGGAGAACGAGGCCTATCTGCAAAGAGGTCGCACGCTGTTTCCTCACTGCTCAGCAGAGGATGCCATCTTGCACGACTCTTATATAACACGCAATGCATTAACACGAGGCGACTGGCCCCCTTTCCCTTTCATATCTCTGATCTCTTGAATGCCCATCCACATGGTCGAGTGTAAGGAAATGTACTTGATTAGTGTTCGATGGGTGTTAGTGTCTAATATGACGAGAAGCTGCCAATCAAACAGTTGGAGTTGGACTCTGACCTTAGAATGATCTTTAATCTTCTGACTACCCCTAGTAATTCACACAGTCTCTACGTTTACGTTATGTAATACCAATACTTAGAGATTCTACATTCTTATTATCTATGAGCGAATCGGTGCATGTAATCTAAAAACATTTAATAATTTTGTAACTTATGTTATTCAGAACAATGAAAGTTTAAACTTACTAAATCTAAAATTTATAACAAAACTGAGTATAACTAACTAGCTATACTTATTAGTTTATCAAAGTTAATTATTTACACTAGGTTTAATAGGAATATAGTCGTTTAATGGCAAATTGTTAAAAGGAAAATTGTTTCCATTAAGTAGTGAATGAGCTAATTAAATAAAATAACAAAAAACAAGGAAACGCGTCATTCAGCCACAAAGCACGAGTCTCGTTGCGCAAGGAGGTTGTTGTAAAGAGTCTCGAAACCTCATTTCTTTGAGGCGAATTTCTTGTATTGTCGTGGATGCTTTGTTATAAAAATGTTTATTGGCGTAATAAAGTGCTCGGCGATTGAATGACGAAACCCGAGAATGGCTCTGACAAATCACTTCCTATTTGTTCCGTTCAGTTCACGATCAGGTGACGCGGAGTCCTTCTTGCCTCTTAGCCATGGATTCATTTGAAGTATATCATGCGCTGCTGGCAATGAAGTAAAGAGTTACATCATATTCAGGAATGAAGGGATTCAGGATCGCACCCACACCACTATAGGGAATAGATGAATGGCGTGTATGGCTGAATTGATGAGGCTTTTGTTAACCCATGATCGCTTATAAGATTTTGGAGCTACTTTCTTCATTGTTGGAAAAAATGCTTGTTGTATGAATCTGGCTGTTGATTTTCATTAGGAAAAATAACCATTGTTTCTCAATCATTTAAATAAATAAACATAATATATAAATTCAGGGCCATTAACCTTTGCGGAGTAGACTACTGTCAAGAATCCATCTCTAACCTAAGGAATTAGTAAATCTATGCCGTTATGACATCCTTCTACGTTACATAAGATACACGTTTTCTTGAGATATTATGAGTTTGAACGGGTATATGTAGTAAGATGCATCATTGCCTAATCACGTTATCTGCAAATAAGTCCAATCATTATTGAAGTCACGTAGCACTAACGAGATCGCATCGCTCAGCAGATAAGGGTTAGCGCCGACGCGGAGATGCGCCTAGAGTGGAGACAGCGCCGCCTCAGTGACGCAACGAGCAGCCTATCGATGCATTGCCACACTTCCCGCCAAAGATGCTGCCAGAGATGCCGCTTCCTTCAGATTGCTCGCAACGGACGCCACCAGTCACCTCTACATGCATTGTATGACCATATCTTAACGAGGTAGTCTGATGTCCAAGGGTGCATCTATATACTCAGTACCTCATGTCAATTGAGGAAAGTCGTATCGCCATTTACGAATATATCATGATTTCAGGAATATGTAGTCTCCTCACAATGTACGTGACTGTATAAAGTAGTGATTTGCATCTTTGAATGTACATATGTATCTCTTTAAAATCCGCAATGGTTGCGTGCGTATTCGCTGCGCGCCTTGACCGATGTTTCATAAACGATTGTGTCGGCTGTTCCCATGCTTATCGCCAAACAATCGGTAGTTTTTGCCGAATCGATTAGCGATTGTTCGATGTTTTTATCGATTCCGAGATGGCAGAGACATTGGCGATTCGCGGGAACAATACCTCCCGAGATCTTCACAATCGCCGTTTGATGTCTCTCAATGCATCACAACGGTGACAATCATTGTGGAAATTTATTCTAATTAGGTATTCTTCTTTAATAATGTATTGTTCAAAGGTATAATAAAATTTATAGTTTATATTTATTAATTAGCTTAGTCATCAGGTATTCTCATGAAGTTGTACACCAACCTTAAAGAATATTAAAAATATTGTTTAAAGCACCAAACATAATCATGGCGACTCTTGATATAATTGTAACTGTTACCACAGGGAATCTCAGAAAGGGCGCGCTGTTCGTTAGTTGAACACTGGATATATCAGCAGCTACTGCCGTGGACACGCGGAAGTGCCGCTGATAGGCCTCCGCATTTCACGGGGCATTTGGCGGCTGTCGCAGGCTCTTATGTCATCATTTGTGCATCCCGTACAGTTGACAGCATACGCGGGGCTTGCATTTCGTTACAAAACGTATTCTAATACCTCTGTAACCTCCCGATACTAAAGCTCAAAGAGACCATAGAGATATAATGGCTTCGAGGTTCTGTACACCCCGAAAGGAATTAAATGACCTCCGTATTCCCATCCCATCCCGAAAAATTTTATATGTATAGTTTAGTTCCGAATATACGCTTCATGTTTCTACTTCCAACAGATAAGACATAACAAGAAAATATTTAAAACAGTGTAAATCTTTTGGGGTTATTGATTATATTAGTAACGAGTGATTGGTTGCGGATCAACTTATATCTCAATCGACCCACTCAGTTGTGAATAAGAGCGGTTTCGTTTGAAAAGATTTAAAGCATCATCACCTTAACATATTTTTTAAATTATCTGTAGGCAATGATCAGGAATATAATATTATTCCAATGAATATGTAGATACGTGTAAGTCGGCATGGACTACGAGCTGTGTGGCGAGTGGCGTTGCGCAACGCCCATTTGCAGATTCGCGATGGACTATCAACCGGTCACTTGACCGCCTGATGCGCAGCCTGGGCGGTTGCCATGGGAACGGAACGATGTTTACACGCATTGACCAGCCACTCCACACAGCCATACAATTTACACGCAATAAACATATAGTTATAAACTATGATATACCTTATAAAATCATCAACAACAAATCAATGGCAGAGCCGTAGTTCTTTGAGAAGTCTAAATAGTATACAATACCGTACGCAGAACATGATCAAACACAATCCAATGTCCTCGTAATTATTTAAATTATTCTAAAAGAAAACAATATGGTAGGTATGTAATTTATTCTGAATCAAGCCATACAACGTGAATGATAATTATAGAAAGCACTAATCTTGGAAGAAAGTTTCAACGAAATTTCTCTAAAACACCAACAAACTAATTAAAACATAGCACGGCACGCGCCCGTAGAGAGTCACAGAACCAGATTAAGCTGAACCCGTGCGCTACTGATGCAGTGCACGGGCACAGTTCTTCATAGGCTGGTTTTGCAGCCGTCAAAAGGCTTTGGTAAGTAATTTTTGCTTCCGTGGGACTTTGTGAATATAATGAAAGTGGTGTTATTAGAGCTCAATTATGTCGAGTGTCGCCAAATAAATATTTGCTTTTGAAATTGTATTATTCACACACGTATACTATAACATAAGATGTTGCCAAAATGGCCTTTCTTATGTTTCTGTCCAAAACATGAATGGATCCGATAATGATGGACGTTGCTTATAATCTCAAAGTGAACCCATACGTAATAACCAATATTTGGTATTAGACACGTGAATTTCGGACGTGCTTGTAAAGGACACCGTCTGGTCTGCGTTCCTTTAAGTGTGGTATCACCGGCAGCCCTTGGCGTGGCGTAGCAATCTGCCCCCTCGGGATCAGTGGTCCGTTTATCTTGCATCGGCGGAGGGCGATAGCAGTTTCTCTGTCGCTTAATAAGCATAAATTGCGGTGACAATGCGCGGCGGCCATTGTTACGCCTCTCCCACACTGTCGCGATGCCATCGCCGCTGCGCTGGGAACCCCGCCGCCGCTAAATGGGGAAAATTAGAGATCTGCCGAGCAGTTTGATGACTCTGCCTCTTTCATTCATCATCACGTACTCACACACGGCATGGCAGAACAGCTCTCAAGCACCTACTCATTGTCTATCAAAAGAAATACAATAAACTTGTATCAGTTGACAGTTTACTTTCTAAATAGTTTTTTTTCTATCGTATCTTCGTTTTAATGTTAGATAACTACAAAGAATAAGAAATAGAAATGTAATGGATGTATCATTTACATGATATCAGTTGTAAAGTAATTAAAGTTTAATGCGTAAGCAAAAGTCGATATAGATTTGAGCCCTAGAATCGTTGCACGAACATTTATTTTTTGTTTGAGCCGCCAATGAATCATGCAGTCGAGGTCTTTTCTGGTCAAGGAGACCGAGTGGCCGTAACTCACTTTTCTAGTCACCCTTAAAAGGATAGGCGTCGCGAAAGAACTGGTCGAACTTGACCTTGGTCTCAAGTGGAGCTATTTAAGGAGCGGCCCTCCTCTTCCGGCTGCCCGACGCACTTCCGCCGCCACCCCAATGGAGGAGCCAAGGCCACTGCGCACTACACTCACTCAACAGACATCATTATTGTTTCTCAGATACTGATTCAGATGCGAAAGAAAAGAGGCATCATATAACGTAATTATGTCAAGGGTGGGCTACAGCTAGGCTAAGTGCAACAATGAATATTATATCAGGCCCTTGCTGCTTCCGAATGTAAATAGATAGATAGAAGGCAACTGCGTATCTCTCCAATTTGACAGCTGTCGGTTATTCCGGTCGCATTCGAGGGGCGATCAAAGCCTATCAGCTAAAACTAAAAGCCTTACGTATGTCATACCCAACAAACGTCAAATGTGACTTAGGGTTTGTGTGACGAGGTCATGTCTATCTCTTTAGAGATAACGAGCTTCAATCAATGTTTGTATTATTATGTATGTGTAGTAATTTTATTCATGAATAAATGCATCGCATTATAATAAATGTGTTAACGCAAAAGTAGCACTTAATGAGATTAATTTAAATGAGGTATCGATTGCGATGAACACTCAGAAATCGATTATTTCCAAATAGTAGTCCACATTTCACCAATGAGCCCACCGCGGCATCGAATCCAATGATTATTATGCGTCCGTTGCACAAGCCCAGTAGAGTCCATTTGGCCAGCGCCAATCGGCCAAAAGTGGAATACTTAATGAGTCATTTTATCATAACAGAGTAGATTCAACTAAACACGATGATGATTGGAGATATTAAAAAAACTTATTTATTATTTTAACCATTGAACAGTCAATTGAAGAGGCAGAGTTAAACCAACAACGTACATGAGTACGAGTACAAAGATGATTATGAAATTACTATTCACATAGCGAATAGACATTTTATTAATAAGTAATGTTACATTATTACAAACACCACATTAATAGATGAAAACAATATATTTTGTGAGAAAGATCGTTTGGGTTACCCATCGTTATAATAATAGTCTAATAAATTACCTTCCTGTGCAATAAGGAAAGCAATAAACATTTAATCTTGGAGTAGATTATTAGATAAGTCAATATTTTTGCAACAGCTGAGCACTTAAATGTTACATAAGCCGGTGACTAGGAAGGAGCTTACTTCAATAACATTTAGGATCAGACGCAAACGACAGGCTCCCCGTGCAAGTGGCTCATTGTATTAGTTCAGCATGGACCATGCAACCATGTAAATGGTGTCTCACTATTTTATAACTTTTAAAGCAATATGTATTTGCATAATGTATAGATATAGACATTCGTGGTATGATAGTATAAGACACGTGTATGTTCTCGAAATTATAAATTCATAAACCAATTTTAGACCTGCTTTCCACTTAAGATATTAGTGCCATGGCAACCCTATGCTAACAAGGACCATGGAGATCTCCGAGGTTACTTCAAAAGGAATACTAAATAGGACGAGAGCATAATAATGTACATATGTGCACTATAACGTGTCATATGAAAAGCTGTGAGACGCGCATCTCGTGAACTAGTAGGAAGCGAAAGACGCGTCGGAAGGAGCGCGCTTTCCCGCCTCGGAAAGGCCGAGGAAGGGCCGAGATGCGCCCGAGCAGCGTCGCCCAACTAGGCAATTAGCCGCACCTTAGAAAGCGACACTTGAATATTTATTGGCGGACGATTTCCAAAGAGAGCGCCTCATTGTGCTGCTCACCTGCCTCGCCACCACTCGTCACTCCCGGTACGCTGTCTAGAAATTACACATCTTTAATTGTATTGTTGTTGTATTCAGATTATTAATTATAAGTGTATTTTATTCTATACCCTATAGATTGAAGCCAGTTTCACCTTTGGAATCTAGATATGTATGTATACGAAAGAACTGCGCTGCTAAGGCTATGGACTAGAAAGGTCATTGGTTGCATAATGTCTGCTTGGCGGAGACAATGTCAAGAGGCGCAATCACGGACCACATAGAGATGCGACAGATTAAGGCCTTTGTTGTCTTAGCCGTTTGTTGGCGCTGCGTCCAATAGACTAGATGGGCTTGATTAAAACTCTTTCTCACGCTCTTCTATATCGTAGGCATTATCTGTCGTTTTCTAAACTTTTATCAAGGCCTATACGACCGATGATATTTGATACCCCATTGAATTGTCACTAATGTTGGATGTGGTTTGTTGCAGATGCGATGACGGTGAAGAAGGCGGCTCGCTGCGGCGGCCTGGCGGCGGTGCTCGCGAGGCAGAAGATCTACAGCACCAATCAGCAGATGGACATCGTCACCATCGCCAAGCCCTCCGCTCTGCCGCACTACGCTGTGGTGGTCAGCTTCAACGAGAAGGACCAGCTGCAGCTGGCCACCAAGGAAGAGCCCGCCAAGGCAGACAGCGGCGACAGGGCCAAACTGCTCAAGGACCTCAGCGAAGCCAAGACCATCAAGACGGAGAACATCCCCATCGACGACATCACCAACTGCGTCAACGTCGAATCGTTCCCCAACTGCGAGAACACTCTAGTCTTCTACGTCACCAAGAACTTCACCAAAGAGGCGATCGCCCTCAAGTTCGAGAACAACCAGGACTTCAAGAGGATATACTTCACGTACAAGTACTTCAAGATGCGCAACAGACTCACCAACAACCCCGCCGCCGACAAGAAGAAGCCGCACGACGCCCCCAACGCCAAGGGCAGGAAGAACAGCGTGGAAGAGCCGAGCCTCAAGGGGCCCAAGGGGGAGTTGGACGTGATGGGGGAGCTGCAGGCCGTGACGCACGTGTCCATGCACCCCAAGGGGCTCCACGCGCAGCCGCTCAGCCTCATCGGCATCCGGTCGGACGTCGACGCGCACGAGCTGGACTGCCTCCTGCACGGCGACGCCCTCGCCAAGGAGCGCCGGAGGCTCTTCCCCAAGAAGAAGGCGCCCTCCCCACCCTCCAAGGAGGCCAAGGTGCCGAGGGCGCCCGACCTCATCCCCAGGGAGGCCAGGTTCAGCCAGAAGCCAGACCTGCTGCTGTTCAAGGAGCCCAAGCCCAAGCCCCGCAGCACCGCCGCCAAGAGCCTCTGGACTCCCGCCACCAAAGGTAACAAGCGCATTCATTCACTCAACCAAACAATATAGCATCATGTAGGAACATTAAGATAGTCTAAAGTCAAATGAAGTCATTATCTCCCTTTATAGATTAACTTATGACATTCACGTGTACGTGCTGCCATGATTAATGAATCCTCCTAAATAGCTTACCAGTAAAAAGTTAATTGAATACGAACATTGAATATGTTTTGAGCAGACGATTCACGTTATCAAATGCAGATAATCCACGCGTAGGTACTAAGACTCATTAGGTGCTACAAAAAGTGCTCAGCGCTTAGTGGCCAATTGTATCGGCGTCTCTAAAACCATCCACGTCTGTTGAAGATCAATGCGTCAATGTAAATGACAAAGCGTCTCGAAGACACTTGTGCAAATATTCGCAATAATTTCAATAATACTTTATTGTTGATTTGCCTATTGAGCTTGACCTTCAAATGACATTCGCCCCAGACTAATATTTAGAATAGTCATAATTTCCTTAAACTGCGGTTGAGCATATTCTGGGAATCGACCTATTTAACTATAATTGCTTGCGCATATTCCAATTGTATCAAATGAACGTAGGAGGTGTTGTCTATTGCTATCGTTTGAACTGAATTTGACTTTCATACTAATATTGGGTGTTGGTAGCTATTTGCTCAAACCCACGTTTGATTCCGATTAATAATTAAACTTCGTAATGCCGATGTAACTTAACCCTCCGACTACCTCACCGTTGATCATGGCCGTATGTGTACGTTCAACTTGTGATCATTTAAGAAACCGTGCGAATGCTGAGTGCATGTGGTTATGCTGCGCGCAAATCGCCATCTATCAAAACAGCACACTAATTACACGAACATAATGAGAGATCCGCCTAATCCTCCATGATTGATGATGATCATCGCCTCTCGACCTTCGCTCGACTCAGCAGCTGCTTTTGGCGGACTTTGCTTATTCTCATAGGAATTGGATAATTACTGGCAGTCCTGGGGTACCCAGGATAAGGCAGAGTTATGTCAGGTTTGGATATTGTAAGTACGCATAATTATCATAAGTAGAGGCGATGTTTTTCAGAAATTAAGAAATATTTCACAATGTTTGTGTTTCAACGTGAAATGATTCTTTACAATGATGGGTTTTGAGATTCAATGAGGCATCAGCTACAATTAGTGCTCGCTGTCGCAACGGACTCTCGCAGCGAAGATGGATAATAAATAATCATAAATGGCGAAGCAGCCACGAAATGAATGGTTTAATACTAGAAATAAATGAGTTGACCCAACGCGATCAGACCTCATTTGAAACCCAATGGAAACTTACGAACGATTCTTAGCCACTGGGTTGCATAACAAACAGTTGGATAGTAAAAATAACAAAAGTGAAGTGAGGAGCGCTCGTGGAGTGATCTGGCGGAGTCGTGACTGCCACTCGGCGGTTGCGAATCGATTATGGCCACTCTGCCTGCACGGACGCCGCTTTCCTTCCCCACTGAGCTATGAGTGGGCTTCATCTAGCGATACTTGAGGGTCTTGCCACGAGGAAAAGCACTAGAGTACAACCTAGGTCTAAATCAATATCATCCCATCATATGCATAGTTCATCAATATCATCATATCCAGCAATTTGACAGGGCCTCCTATAAATTAGTTTATCAATCCATAATGCTAGATCATTAGTTATTTATAAGTATTTATACTTGTTTGTGTAATGACGTTATTCAAGTTACGCAGGTAGCTTTTTAAATAACAAATGTAAAATATTGGAATGTTAATAATTGTAAAAACAATTAAAGAAGAGAGATCTGTGAGTGCGAATTAAAGGCGGTTTACTTCGCTCGGTGGCTTCTGCCTAACCCCTGCAGGAGAAGGGGCTCGAGGTGAATGTGTGCATTAGATGCTTTCAGCTTTCAATAAAGGTAATGGAGATCTCACTTATCTAATAATTGGCTGCATGCTTAATTGATGCGACCTAGTCGTCCGCGGCCTTTCACTGTGCGCTGAACACTGGAAGGCAGCCTAATGGCCACTTGTTGCTATATCAATGGCTACTAGTTCTATGCGGTAAACAATTCAATATTTAAATACCTCCATCTCAGTCATTCAGTCAAAATCACATGTATTCATCTATCTATCTAGAGGGTTGTGCTTTCAGCTTAATGTTTGCAAGATGTCACGCAATACTTGTACCTATTAAATTTCTTTCAATTGTTGTACGTCTCATCGGGCTTCGCCTCATTGGTTTAGAAAGACTATTTCATATATACCATTTGTATCATCAGTTTCGCATTAATAGTAATGTCCAAGAATGTGATGCAAATAGCTGAAGCAGTGAATCTGCTGATGAACAGCGGGCGGCCTCAGGGCTGTCAGTCTAACATGGCGGGTTGCAAAATACTCGCCATCTCATGGATGCGAAGGCGCGACTAATTCCCTCAACCCATTGCGCCACCAGTGACCCTGACATCGGCCACCCTGGGCACCCGCGGCCACTAGTGGATAGCCGAAAGGCAAGGCTTGGCTTACCCCAGTTACAAATATTGGCAGATTTTCAATGCTGTGGCTGTGGGGTGATTCAAAATGTGAATATTTCTGCCTACTGATACATTGCAGTCATGTTATAGTATACGTAGATAACTCGTATAAACGTATGAACGGTTTATACATGTTGGAGCGGGCACGAGTCTCCAGATAATATGAGATGAGATACCTATTTATCTAATATGACTGATAAGATGTATCGTGTAAAGGTAACCTTTAAATTTGTACAAGATATTCTTCATTGATTTATTTTCAGACCACGCCAATGTTTGGTACATAATCTGTGCATAAAGTAGATGGTTATTTTATGCATTGCTCAGTCGAATTAAGCACTAAAATGTGGTTGCTACGCCACATGGTGTGAGCCGAAGGAGTGATTTGGCGACAGGCCGTAGGCTAATGAGTGTTGCATCTCCACCGCATAACCGAGTGCTTATTGGCTGCGACCGCAATTGGCGTTGCGCCTGCGCACTGCGAAATGCGAAACTCGATGTGCGTTGCGTCAGCGCATCCACTCCACTTGTGCGCACGCATCTCGGCCAGAGACTGGTCACCCGATAGCCAGCTTTGGGCTCAATTGCTCATACGTGCGCGGAGCTACTATAAGCCAACCAACCATACAATCCATCTTTGTGGATGTCTGGAAAACGAAACAGGGGTTTGATGATATTTTCCTACTCCTATCGAGGGCTGAAGTTTGCTATAGGATGGATGAAGCTATTTTGGTTTATAGGTTTCAAATTGTAAAGATAACTGTTGAGGAAATTTGGTAACTTTACACTTTTCATTTACGTTCAGACTTAAATGAATAGCTAAGCAATAGGCTGATAAAATCTGTTCATATTTAGATTGTCATAAAGCGTAACTGTAGTTTGGGCGCATTTAGGTTGGCTTTAGTTGCGTCACTGCTTATTATCGCTGTTTCAGTGTAATCTTGTAAGAATATGCCATTAGACATATCCTCACGCTCTCTGCTGCGCCCAAGTAGGCTCTCTGGCGTCTCCGATGCTCCTTAGCGGCGGCCGCGTCTCTCGCCTGCGCAACCAGGCCGTCACGCTCTGCGTCGGACACCGAGCTATCGTATTGCACCTACTTGGCCAATGTGCCAATCGTCTTTTCTCTACGTTTATGTATATACTCTTTCACTTATTTATGCCGAGGAATAAGGTCTACTCAAAGTGTGTTCTCTCGTTTTTAGTCTTTATGCAACGATTATATTCGATATATCAAATTGGACACATTCTTCGTCATCTTTCTGGTGTGCGTAGTGTAAAGAACTGAAAAGCATTTATAAGAAGGTTAATGCGTGTGAGTGAAGCAAGAGAGATTTGTCAAGATCGATCTAGGTGGCGATCGATAGTCTCTGCCTATCCCGTTAGGGACGTGGAGGTGTTAATACATATATGTATGTATATTGGATTATACATATTAGGTTTATTCTTTTAATGGCTTCTTTCTTCGCCATTTTTCGGATAAAGACCATTCATCTATTTACGAATTTACAAGGGCAATCGATTTAGCTTCCATTATTGGATTTTCTCTTTAAAGCCTTCATAGTTAATGAACGAATAATAATTGAAACATCTAAAAGCGTCTACTTCTTTGATTACGCATGTATTGAGTCGTGTGCTTGCGAATGGACACCAGTGTGGGCGCAACTGGACACCCCGGTCACTTAAGTCATGCGTGAAGGCGCCCCAGATGCACCAGTGGGCAGCGGATCTGCCTCCTCCTCGCCTCATACTCATATATCAAAGGAAGGAAATGTATTCAACTTAGTTTACGTTGTGTTTGAAAAAAGACAGATAACATAACATACTACAATTGATAAAAGCATAAAGTTGCAGTCGATAGTAAATCAGAGAGGCCTCGGTTTAAAAAAAGCAAAATCGAAATCGCTTTAAGCAGCTCGCTTCTCATGTTAATGTTCCCGTTTAGCATAATACGATTCCTTCGTGACTTTCGCAGCAATTAGAGCTTACTTGAATCGCGAACAGTGTGATGAGGAAGTGCGCCCATTGGCATACTCATCACTCCAGGGAGTATGTGGCTGCACAATTCAACAAGACAATCAGGGTACGTACTCCTTCTAGAGCCAATAAATGCGAAATAGATGTCCCTGATTCATATATGCGACCTATATATTGACGTGTTGCAATCCCCTCGAGAATGAAACGTCGATGCTTACAATAAAATATGTAAGGGACCATTTTATAATGTTAACTGTCAAGAGATAGAGTTTTATGACCATCAGAATACGGTTCAGAACAAACCCATTTCCCTAAGTAACAGATTGTGAGTCGCCATGCACTGATAATGCCAAAAGCGTATCTAGATGTGAATATGGGTTTGCTCACGTTCTTTATGTTTATCGATACCAATGGGGCTCGATGAGGCCGATGTCCATCCAGGTGCTGAGTGCGCCTCCTTTGCTTGGTCTAGTGTTCAAACGAGAAGTGGCCGTGCACGCGTCACTTGGGCCGTAGTTTCAATGAATTAGCATAAATGTGGCAATTAATCTGCGAATTATGCGAATGTCTCCGAATCCAAATGCCAAGCGGTTGGGAGGCAGTCTGTGGCCGCGTGACAAACAGCCTCGTGGAGGCATTCGATCACTTGCTAACCGATCGATAGCTGCTCTCTGTGAGTGATACTTGCAATATATTTTCCCGGGTGCGAAGCAGAATCAAAATATACCAAGACAAACGTAGAATGTCCGTAACTTTATTTGCTCAGAAATCACAACAAATACTTAATATGTGTTCTTACTCAGCGTAATAACAACAACTACTGCATTTGCGACAATAAATTAAGTAATTCTGCTCAAGGGTAATGTGTCATCCCAATGATGTCGATTGCTTTTTGAATGTACGAGTATAGCAGAGCTATAAAAAGGATTCGTTTTCAAATATGAGGCTGCAATCATTCCTGACGACTGAGCCAAGGTCAGCTTTAAATCGCGTTTAGGACGAATATACGTTCAAACTCTGTAAGAAACCCTTGCATAAGTTTAAATCATCAGTTTGACACGATATTACTGTCTTATTCACTACTTACATATTTTTTTATAATAATACTTATAGCTACTTCTTCATCAATGAAAACAATCAACGTCCCGTGCCAGTCTGGGAGTGAAAAAGAATACTTACTAGCTGCCGTTCTTTCCGACATGTCGTAGGAGGCGACTAATGGATTGGGGGTAAACAGAAACTATTGGACGATGGGTTAACAACCTGTCACCAATGTTCCATTATGACATCGTTGCCGCGATATTTAGGCTAATAAGTCACCAAGAAGATGTCTTTATGTTTTCACGGTTCTGTCCACTGATTGATAAAGGGAAGTGAAAGTATATGTTTATGTACCTACAACGACCAACAGGACTTCAAATAAATTTGAAATTGACAATCTACATAACTATACTACTAGTGAGAACTAATTACTCGTAATATAATGATAAAGATTAATAACAATAATCCCTTAAAGAATTATTGAGTGGCTCTTTAGCAGCCTTAGCTTTTTAACATGAACCATGTGTGTATATAATGAGATGTGTCGTCTCGTGTTGATTGCATTGCGTTTGTGTTGCAGGTGTGGGCGGGTACGAGTCGGACCGCGAGGAGTGGCGCGCCACCGGGTCGCAGTTCTCTTCCGCCGCCTTCGACAGCCTGGCGAGGCCCACGCGCGCCGCCATCGCGCTCACGCTGAAGCGGCCGCCGCGGCTGCAGCCCCTGGCGCACTACTACCGCCCCGCGGAGCCGCAGCCCTTCCGCGCCGCCTTCGCCCGAGCGCCGCCGCCCGCGCAGCCGCCGCTCCTGCGCCGCAACCTCTCCTCGGAGCACCGCAAGTTCGCCTCCCTGCAGAGCCTCGAGCTGCCCAAGAAGCTGAGCGAGCCCCGCAGGCCGCCCGAGCCCAAGAAGAGCCACTACACGTTCGGCACGCGCCTCTCGGGGCTCACCAACAAGCTGCGGGACCTCAGTACGGGGCACACGCTGGGCCGGCTCAAGGGCGGTGCGCAGGGGGACGGCGCCACGCTGCGGCCGGCGCTCAAGGGCGCGCACGACAGGCGGCCGCTCGCGCGCACCTGCAGCGCCGAGCCCCCCAAGAAGGTCACCTTCAGCGCCTTCGCCACCGTGCAGGTGGTGTGAGCCCCTGCGCCCCTGCGCTCATACCCACTACATCGCCTTTTGTCAATACAATTGGATAGGGTGTCTACATTGCTTTGTATGGAATTGTGTGGACTGAAGGCATCACTCAAAGTAAGAATTGAGTCGCCCTTGAAGATGCGTAGGGACCTTGGGCCCACAATGTGCTTTGACAAACACGAGGAATTCCAATGATATTGAATTCGTACTTCCATGAAAATGTCTAGTCACGTTCAAATAAATGTAATCATTTTACTATTGTCTATTAGCGGTTAGTAAAGCCACTAAATGGACTTCTGTGAAATGCTTCCCCATTGAAGAGCCAGCCCACAACCGGCAGATAGGGATAGGGTATTTTAATGAACGAGATGTCATTCAAAATGGCAACAATCAGGATGAATAAATTATGATATATTTCTATAATGCTGTTACTTGAGAGTATCCAAAGATTTGGCCAGTTACTGTTAACTTAAAAGCTTTAATTGTATATACCTGGATAGCGCAGAACGCTCAATGATTGATTAGTCGCCCTGCATGTCCATGCACGCGGGTGAGTTGAACAGCCTCAGCTGCGACTGCAGATGGCAGCACGTGTCGCGTGCAGCGTGCAGAGGGTGCCTCGCGATGCGCAGCCGAGGCGGTTAGATTGGACGCGTTGCTCCATCTAGTTGTTACGAATGAGTTATGTCTGGTTGCGCAAAGCTCTTATCAGATTATCGTGATATAACAAGCTGGAATCTTAATTTTTATGCGCAAGTCCTCTATGTGTAAATATTTCGTTTATACTTATTGAAATAAATTTGTTTCGCTTAGTGATGAAATGATCATTTTTAAAGATGTTAGTTAATGTGTCATGTGTGTCATGATGTACCATGTAAAATGTATCCGTGTATAGCAGAGTATCGCTCGTGTCGGATAATGTGACTAACAGACTGTCAGTAGGCTTTATCAGAGAGCATGTCTGAGAGGATCCTGTAAATATCTGGGCGGATGCCACCAATCTTTTGCTGAGATCGCGTGGGCCATCCGTTCACATTACTAGTATTAAGTTCGATAACTGTACATATGGTGTACAAGAGTATCTATCGCGTTAAGCATGAATATATTGTAAATACAGTAACATATTCCAAACTATAACTCGTCTCTTGTGATGTGCGAATCGTAACGTAGTTTTTGTAGGAATTGTAAGAAAATTCAGGTATTATGTTGATGTGAGATGTAGACTTCTAGAATTATGAATTCTAGTCGCCGATGCTTGTTAGATGGCGCTGTTAGCTCTCACCCTGAGAGGATCGTTTGAGTGTGAATAGTAGTGCGTGAGGTGGCTGCAGTTCGATGCCTGTTCGTAGCCAAAGGGCGGCCGAGGGCGCCGCGTCGCTGTTCGTTTGTGAATAACTCCTAGGATAAGGTTTATCGTTAATATTTAAAGATTTCAATTATAATTGTTTTTATTGAGTGGAAAGTTTGATAATTAAAACTCTTTATTTTTATTTATGTGTTTTATTTATATTTAGATATCCGATATTTCCTAATTATCTCTTTTTATTGATGTTTCAAGTTGGACAGAAGTTCTAAGATCTAATATTTCATCGATATCTCCAGGTTACCAAAATAGAATCAAGTTTACGGAATCTATCCACCCTTAGTCAGCCCAAACTGTATCTCAGCAACAGGCATTATTCCTCTGCTCAACCCCAAACAGCGTGACACCCTAACAAGCAACACCGGTGTCTGCCCAGAGCGCCCCTGGGAGGCACGCGGCAGAGGATTCCATCTTAATAAACATTGGCGGCTTAGTAGCAAATATCTCACGCTAACAAGAGCTTGTGGGGCAAAATAGTTTAACCAAATGGCATGTATTGTTGGTGAGGATGTAGATATTATATAGGTGCAGACGACTATAACTGTTTACCCCATTTAGTCAATACAACCAAACATATATGTATATGACTGATTTGTTGGATAAAATGTCAGATTATTTAGTTCTCTTGGAAATCTCATACAGACGATATAGTTAATGAGGTTATGGTATAAGTTACGTTCCTGATTTAGCATCGTCTTAAAATAATCAATTCGTACAATCAGAATAAGAAAATGTTTTATTTCCACCATGTACCTATATCGTTTTATATTACCACTCATGTACGCAATGTACTCCTGTGTTGACCAGATAGGCAGTACTCAATGTGACAGGTAAGACGTGTCACCGCTAACAAGCACCGAATACCCCGTTACGCAGTACATTCTCGGACAGGATTTGAACCCTGAAGCCACTGATTCCGCGGTGGTCCGAAGGTGTCCATCACCTAATCCGCACTGAGACATGGAGGAGTTTATACTCATTCAACTACATATGAAGGCTTATCATTGATCTAAAAATATGGTTGTGTTTGCGGCAGTGAGCGTCGGATTGGTGAGATAACGCCTGCACGGCTTGTCGGGGCAACGTGTAGTAATTCGGTGTTTGCGTTGCACTTGAATTGCACCTGAATTGGGTCAATACATATAAAAAAGAAAAATATCAGATGCAAAAGTAATTGCGTTTTATTTTCATTATTTTGTTCATGTTTTTTTTAACAGTTAGTGACACCTGTCATCACGCTTTGTATTGGCCCACCAAGATTTAATCGGTTACGAGTAAAAGATTTGCTATGTCTCAGCGGCGTCTCCCTCATTCTGCGCTTGGTAGAAGTTGCCAGCGACGAGGCTGACGTTGTACTTGCGCGCGAAATCCGCCGCCTTGAAGAAGCCGCGGCCCTGCAACTCCCTGTGGGGTTTGCACACATAGTCATCAGATAGGCAACACCCACGTGACAGGAGGGGTCCGTGTCACATGGGACCAGTAAGTACCTCACAAACGAGTAATGCTCACGTTTCAGCGATGAGGGGCTCGTCGAAGTCCAGTGGGTGCGGCTGCTCGTACAGCAGGAACACGTAGCGGTGGAGGCCGGTGCGGGGCGGGGGGTCGGAGGGCAGGAACCCCGCCAGGGTGCGGCCCTCGGCCAGCGCAGCCCCCCTGCCGTTCCCCACCAGCCAGTGCAGCCACTCGCCCTCCGACTGGTCCCAGCGGGAGGGCGCGTCGGGGTCTGCAACAGACCAACCAGCCTCTTAGACCTCTCCACACAATGCTATGTTGATTAAAGCAAAGCACATTGTGGAAACAAAATTATGTGAAAGAATATGTAAAAAAATTTTGTTTTTATTTCTACAACAACAATTATAAATACAATCGTTTTTTAATAATACAATAGCCGTACATTAAGACTGGTAAAATGATATCACGCACGAACACAGCATCTAGCAAGACACACTGCTTCATTAGTTAGTCACATGCAAGTGCCTCATTAGTGAGGATTCGTTATGGGACGAGCAGGTGTGGGAGGAGGGAGCGCGGAGGGGGATCTCTCACCGGTCATCACCAAGGCGTAGAAGGCGCCGGGGCTCGCCTCCCAGCGCAGCGAGGGCGCCGCGTGCACCTGCGCCAGCGACAGCTCGTTGCCCGCAGAGGCCACCGCGCCGCTCGGGAACTCCACCTGCGACAGAGCGAGCGCCTCTTAGCACCAGTCTTTGCGCAACGGGAGAGGCCGGCGGAGCGTCACCTGCAGCAGCGCGGGGGGCGGCGCGTGGAGCACGTCCGGCACCACCTCCAGGGCCACGAAGCTCTCGGGCCAGTCGGCCGCCGCGCCCAGCGCCCACACCACCAGCAGCCACGCGCGCATCGCCATCGCCAGAGAATGCGCCGCACTGAAGCCTCGGCCCCTCGGCGGCTATCGTGCGGCTTATCGGCGCAAGATACACCGCCATCGCGGAGGCTGATAATCCGCTGATACGCGAGATATACTGATGTGGGCGCTGGGCGCGGCGGCCGACTGGCCCGAGAGCTTCGTGGCCCTGGAGGTGGTGCCGGACGTGCTCCACGCGCCGCCCCCCGCGCTGCTGCAGGTGACGCTCCGCCGGCCTCTCCCGTTGCGCAAAGACTGGTGCTAAGAGGCGCTCGCTCTGTCGCAGGTGGAGTTCCCGAGCGGCGCGGTGGCCTCTGCGGGCAACGAGCTGTCGCTGGCGCAGGTGCACGCGGCGCCCTCGCTGCGCTGGGAGGCGAGCCCCGGCGCCTTCTACGCCTTGGTGATGACCGGTGAGAGATCCCCCTCCGCGCTCCCTCCTCCCACACCTGCTCGTCCCCTTGTCCGCACAGTTCAGTTGCTTGTCGGTTCAATTGTGTATCCCAGATAAAAATAATGTGCTGCGTTTACGCGATAGTTCATATTGAGATCTTGAGAGTATAAGTTGCGCGTTGAGAGGTTTGCTATTAACGTCGCTTGGGATGTTTCAGACCCTGACGTGGTGAGCAGCGAGTGGCTGCACTGGCTGGTGGTGGACATCCCGGGGACTGCGGTGTCGCAGGGTCTGACCCTGGCGGAGTTCCTGCCTTCGGGCCCCCCGCCCAGCACCGGCCTCCACCGCTACGTGTTCCTCCTCTACGAGCAGACACATCTCCTGGACTTCGATGAGACCCTCGTGGCTCAAATGTTGGCATACCTTTTGATTTATCTCTGAGTATCCTTTTCTTAGGAACAGGTTGATATTTAATGGCGTTTAGGTAAAAAGAAAAACTGACATTGTCATTCTTTCCTTACTTTCTGATTTCTTACTTGCCTATCCTACCGAGCACGAGTACAGATGTATTTATATCTCTTACTAATGTTAACTTCTCTTAGTAATGTTGTCTTGTGTCCCGCAGGCAGGCGCAAGGCCGCGGCTTCTTCAAGGCAGCGGAGTTCGCGCACCAGCACGGCCTCAGTCTGGTCGCAGGCAACTTCTACCGAGCGCAGAACGACCAACAAGCGCCTGTCGCATAAGGAGACTGCTATTGCTATTGATTAAAGAATTTTTTATAAGTACGCCATATCAAAAAATTTATTGCGTTTACATTAAATTCACAAATAAAGAAATAAAATACTAGTTGTTTCTGTGCCCAGTCCCCTATCGAACATCACAAAGAATTATATAATTTTGGCTAGATCGTCCCTTCGGATGATAAGTTCCAAACGTTGTGTATACGTGGAGTACAGTGTCCTGCCAGGTGAAGAAGAAGGCTCAGGCAGTGGCTGAATGAGACCTACTACTACTACTAGTCATCGAGCTGCAATGTACTGTTGTGGACGCTGCTGCCTGAGCACATGCGATCATTCACGAGTATAACAAAGAGTAACAACGACGAGATGGCTAGTCTAGTCTACGACTATTATGATTGACAAAACAAAACAAAGACAACCGCGTTCACGACCATTACCCCTTGCGAGGTAGTGAGAGGTTCAGGTTAGTTGGAGATAGTAATTCTGTGGCCACCGTCAACCTGTGTGATGACCAGATAGTTGGTACTCAATGTGATAGGTGGCAAGCTATGTCACCATTTAAAAACTCTAACTATTACCTGTAAATAGGTTTCCTCACTGTGTTTTTACTACAGGTGTTTGAGGAAAACCGTTTTTTTATTATTACGTAAATTATTTAAACTTCATTTTCATTGGTATGTAGGATCCTCAGTGTCCTACATGAAAAGAGGAAGCTTCCTACCTGGGCAGGTGTTCGTCCAGGCTAATGGCCTGAGTTGGAAATTTGTATATATCTTGTTTTCCGATAAATATTTCACTTGCGCGTTCTAGGAATTGATTTGTGTGCAATTATTATATATTATTCTTGGCGGCGTCATCTGTGGTAATTATGTTTAACTAATTGCAACTTTGATTTACTTAGGTTTCTCTGTGTGTGTGGCGCTCTAGAGGTCGCCACAGTACTCCCCTTCTTATAAGGTTTTTGCTTCATTTGTTATTGTCGTCATTGCTCGGCTGTTGTTACTGAATCAGCAATTCACCAGGCGGTCAGTGGGTCGACTCATATTACCTGAGAGAGGTAGGAACAGGTAGCGTATTTCTGCATTCATTGCTCCTAGTATCTCGTAACTATTCCTCGTTTTTGACTTCAATATCTTCAATGTATGTACATTGTGTCTGTTTATCACGATATGTATATCTTCACGACGGTTTTACCAGCACATCGGTTTGATCACGTTGGGTTGCATCATCACGTCGGGTTGCATCATCACGTGGGGTTGAGATCACGTCGGGTTTTCATCACGTCGGGGTTTTGATCACGTCGGGTTTACCAGCAGAAGGTTGCATCATCAACGTCGGGTGTCACCAATTGTAGGATAAACTGAGTCCTACATGAAAAGAGGAAGCTTCCTACCTGGGCAGGTGTTCGTCCAGGCTAATGGCCTGAGTTGGAAATTTGTATATATCTTGTTTTCCGATAAATATTTCACTTGCGCGTTCTAGGAATTGATTTGTGTGCAATTATTATATATTATTCTTGGCGGCGTCATCTGTGGTAATTATGTTTAACTAATTGCAACTTTGATTTACTTAGGTTTCTCTGTGTGTGTGGCGCTCTAGAGGTCGCCACAGGTACATGCTCAGGCTGGATTTGAACCCTGTAC
>JAMBLF010001329.1:0-111007 GCA_030578115.1 Leucoptera coffeella
TTGATCGATTGCTGATGCATAATTTATTACCCTACCATTGCGGAGTTGGGACCTATGGGAATGTAAGGTACTTTCCTTCCGAAAAACATTGTACAAACATACATACACATCACACCTGATTCCCTGTAGAGGGGTAGGCAGAGATCACGGATGCCCATTCGTCTCGATCCTGACAGACCACTTTCGCCCATTGACATTCATACATCTTCTCATACACTCTCGGCGGTTATAAGTACTCCTAACGTCACCTTTTTTCAATATAGCATCTATCTGACTGTTATATGTTTTATATGACTGTTATATTAAGAATGTGTTTAAGACATTAGATGTAGTGAGACAGGTTTTAGGTTAAAGAAGAGTAAAGTACGTAAGAGAAAGGTATGAATAGAATCTAGGTGGACGGTAGAGTAGGATAAGGGGAAATCTCTGCAGGACAAGTACGGATTAAATTGGGAACATTATTCTTAAACCGTGCGTGTATATGTATACTGACCATTGTCACTAATCATTCTTAATTGACATGTCTCACAAAAGGCTTTACTGCCAAAAGGTTATTCAAGGTCTAAAATAAATCTAAATTGCAATACTATATTAAAATATTTGTACGCCAGAAGAGGCAGCCCATGCTGAAACTAATTTTAAGATTCTACATCCTATTTACGAATATGACACTAATAAAGCCTCATTCTTTCTTTCGAAACCTTTTCTTCTGTTCACTATTTATTAAATACATAAGTATGTAATTGTCTTCAACCATTAAACAGAATTCCACGTTTCTTGATCGATGCGTGTAGAGTTTATTGAAGGAATTAATTCACCTCAACGCAAGTCCAGTCTATTTCCCTTATAAGGCACTGTTACGAGTATTAAGCGGGAATGACACGCCACGCGACAAATTCTATCGTTAACACAACATTAAGCAACACTCTCACATATTGCACAAAAAAGGCACTTTCTGTGAATGTCACATGATAATGAATTGCGATATTGATGTGACGATAAGCTCCATTACAATATTAACTAATAGGAGACGAAAAATAGTTTGTTGTTCCAGGCTTATTCCAGAAACTGCAAATATCATCCTTTTATATGTTAGAGAGGATAGAACCTTGAGGATGTAATTTCTCCTGTGTCACGTTTAGCGAAGCTATTGAGTTTATGATGGTTTTGATATTTTGCAAATTACATACATCCCCAAAGGGATATGCACTATCGATTGCCACCTGGAACGATCCTGACTTATCACTCTTGCTTCACTCACACCCATTAACCTTAACTGATCTAAATAATGATGCTATTTTGTCATATAAACTTATTTGAATATAAATTATCAGGTGTTTTATCCACCTTCGTGTCAATTATTCCAATGTACGTATTATATAATGTACAAATTATGCGCATCACTTGCACATGACTCAACGGGTGTAAAATACCTACTTGCGAATGCTAAATGAAATTAAAGAGAAAAACCTATAATGTAAAGAGGTTGGCTTTATACGAATAGTGATGTGCCTTACGAATAAAGTCACCGATACATATTAATTTAGCAACGACACTTTGAAAAAATTTGTCAAAGTGTCGTTGCTAAATTTAACCATTTGACCATTTAATGGTCACTTTATTAACATGGGTTTTGTAAATTTTAATTCTATGAGATAAATTTATTGCTAAATATCGACGCATGGCATGTTGGCATATCATAAGCTTCTGTACTCGGTATAGGTACTCAGTTTGAATTTCTTATATTTTATTAAAGTTAGAAGTTAATACATTTAAACTTAACTTTTAAGACGCAAATTAGTTTTCTTAACGTATTAGCATGTTATTTAATTTAAAATAAATGCAGCTATATCGCAGTCACTTTGAGAAAATCCAAAATTAAATCTGGTGAAGGCTTTTCTATATTTGTTTTTGACTAGGACCAATGTATGTAAGTAACAACTGTACTTTAAACTAAAATACCTCTATTTTTTTAAATGTATCTCCCACAATCACTCACGAAAGCAGACATTATTTTCAACTAAATATAAGCCAAACATCATCTACTCATAATCGTATTATTCATTCACACAATGCATCGACTACGACTCGACACATTGGAACCACGTCCCATCCCTATCGCGACACAATGAGGCGCAAAAAGCAGCCGGGCTGCATTGTGGCTGTCCAGTAATTATCACAACACATTAAAATTTATTTATCGTTTTCACTTTCGCAGAATAAATAATTAAAGAGGGCCGCGGGAGACACGGCTCTGACTTTATTATGGATGCGGCATGCAGCCGACTATGGAACGTATCATGGCGGATTAATTAGTACTTTGCACACATTAGCACACAGCTTGTACTAGCCTACTGAAATGAAATGAAATGAAAACTAGTATTAAGGAGCCCCCACGAAGGGCATTGTTCCTACAAAATGAACTTCCCACCTTGTGGGCTCCAAAGCCAAATATTAATTGAAAGGACCTCGCCCAATGTTCAGTCACACAAAGAATCCCTACTCTGAAGGAGGCCAAAAATAGTTCAACCTCCAACTCTTTACCTAACAAACCTTGCATGTTCTGATGCACCAAAGCGACGTCAGGTGCTACTACCACTTTGTTTAAAATGCCAGAGTCTAACTCTTTTGTCTGTGTTAATAATTTAAATTATTTCCTGGAACATTCACCAGGGAAAAGTCACAATTACCCAATTGGGTATTCTGGCCAATAGGGGCCTGGTCAGAAACCAAAATTTTGGTTTGTCTATGTAAACAATAATGTAGCGATACTGCTACCTGTCTCTTACAGCTACTAGATAAAAAAAAATATTATTTTTAAACTTAATTTGTTTACTAATTAAACAATTCAAATCAATGAAGTCTAAATTACTACTATGCATACACATAGTATGCAAGCAGCAATTTAGCTTATATCTAATGCTATTTTCTTCGGTTGGCAACCATGTCGAATACGGTAAAGTACACAAAATTAATCTGTTTTTTATGTTTGTCAATAAGTTATTAATTGATTTAATAAGTTTAAATTTATTCATATTACCGCGCCTACCACATAAAATGATTATTGTTTTGTGCCAATCACTTTTGTTTTTTTTGATATTGGCAATAAGTTGAGGCAAAGATGCCCCTGGGTAACAACAATTCTCTATTTGCTCATCCATAATGCCCCTCAAGTACCTTCCTACACCTCTACCTATTTCGTCACTATAGATTACTATACCTCCCTGTCCACTAAGGCTGACCTCCTCACACCCTTTAACCTTTGTGACTGAGCAGTCCACAAGTGTCTCAGTCACAGGCTGTGTACAAACATCTCCTTTCGCATCATTCAAGTACAAGTACTAGTCGATCTCTATTAGAGTGTTTACTACCTAAGTGACATATATTATACGCTAGGCTCCTTACGAAGTGATTTGGTATAAATCACGGATCGGCATTTATTCCGATCCTGGCAAACCACTTCAAGTATCATACCTGTTACTAAATCATATAAAACTGTATAACGTTAGCTTCTGTCAATTTCAATAGATCCAACTATAGGACAAATTACTTAAACTCGCCTACCCAAACACACAAGTATAAAACAACATACAAACATAGACATCACGCCTGATTCCCTGTAGAGCGGTAGGCATAGATCACGGATCCCCATCTGTCCCGATCCTTGCAGACTACTTGCTTCTTTGACACTCATACACACTCGGCGGTTATAGATACTGCTAACATCACCCTTTTTCAATATATCGTCTATCTGACTGTCATATGTCTTATTGGACAGGCCCCTACGTAACAGCCTTTCGACAAACCACATTCGCTTCAGGAACACTCATACACCTTCTCACACATTCGGTATAAAACAAATCGGCTACATATAATGCATCAGTCTTGATTCCTTTCACCCAATTGCGGTACAAGATAGCCCACTTCTGGGCTTGTATTCGACGAGTGACTATCATAAACAAGTGAGCCATCTATTGGCTGAAGCGCAATTTTCGTGTTAACCCCACAAGCGATTCGAGCTTCGCGGATTGCGATTCATACATGGACGATTCTTGTCTGTTTGCTACAAAGCGGCAGGTGGGTTACTTTGAAAGCTATGACTGTGTATTACTTATGTGGTTCTAAATAAGGATAATACGTAGATAGGACATTAACTAGCTATTGTAGGATAAGGATACCAGAGGTGAATGTTTGTGAAATTTAATAAAAGTCAACAACAACACATATTAGATAACCACGAAATCATTCTGATGAACAACATATAAATGTTTGGACAAAGTTACTTTTAGTATTTATATATACACAATACGTTAAAATATTCGAAAATGTCATGATATGATAATAATTCAAAATCTATAATTATTTAAATTTCCAAAGTATCGTTCGCTGGAAAATCTCTCGTGAAAACCTGAAACGCGTTGTAATTTAGGATTTTTATAATTTATTAGAATGCTTTGCACTTTCATAAGACAGATAAGGGTGGAAGTAGATATAAACCAAAGTAACCCAACTTACCCTTTGAATATCCCACTCGGGTACAACCACGACTACTCGATAGGAACAAATGGCGCCGTCACGCGACCACTTGCATCGAATGCACGGCCCTACACCGATGTAGCAATGCCAAATTGTCATCATTTTTAAGGATAGATAAACATATACGTAACAATATAAAGTGACTTAGACTTAAAGAGACATTTATTTACGGTAGTATCAAATACCTTACAGGTAAACCTATTGCATATGCAATGTAATATTATAACCTAAAATTAATCAAATAACTTCATCACGGCTTTGGCGAACTCATCCTACCCATAAACACGAAAACATACATCACCTTTCGTATAATTTAAACAAGGATTACGATACTGCAACTTAAGGAGAATACCGCTACCTGCCTTATTAATTATGTATATGAACAATATCAATGCTTCACTACACATTTCACAGTACAAACTACAAATTTCTAATAAAGCTTAAAGGAAATAATGTAGAAGTTTGTGTCTATGAATATAATGCATACATACTATATAGCACATTATTCAAAAATTTACATATTATATAGATGACTAATAATCTCAATAGTAGTGACACAATAGAACAAAAAGATTGACACTAGCGCAATTGGTTAAGCACTTTAACGCTAATCTTGAGATCGCTGGTTTGTTTCCCCATGGAGGCAGAGTTAAGAACTACATTTTTCTTCTGCTTTCCAGTCTGGTTGTTGATTCTATGTATATGATACGTTGACGTCTTAAATGAACTTACCAAGGGCCAAGTTCAGTTGATGTAATAATGTCCTAAATATTATTATTAAGATAAAAGCTGGAAGGATAACTTACTTCTTTCCTTGCTCTGCCAGGCGAGCGCTGCACAAAGCAGAGCCAGGGTCTTCCCGGATCCTGTTGGGCTCTCCAACAGGCAATTCACACCTTTGTTGATACTTTCTATCACCTGAAGAAACAAATAGACATAAATTATATTACACACAGATTTCCTCACGCTTCATAGATATTTTTTGGTTGGAGTAGGTTTGAAATTCTAAAATCACAGTTCACACTAAAATTTATTATAAGGTACAACTTCAAATTTACTTTGCCGAATAATATACTTTAGTCTAGGCTGTAAATAAAATACTAATTAGTTAGCTAGCATTCATTGCGTTATATCTCAAGAAGTGCTTAAGGGTCAATTGAAACTATTGAACAATAGGTATTGAATCTGTCACCGATATTCAATATAGTGATAGGGTGAATGTATAACATTCAAGGTTTTGAATAACCTAAAGGAGTATTGATGTATCCACCTTAATATGGATAAAATAATTCAAGTATTAAACTTGGAATTCATTAGCCAATAATCTTATTTTAGTATCACAAACTCACCTTGGACATCAAAGCTATCTGAGCACCATAAGGTTGAACAGGGAATTCCACTTCAACTCCACCAATCATTCTTTTGAACCCTGACTTGGCTGGGATGTCATTGGCGGTTGATGTAGACGGTTTGTTGTCTTTATTCTGACTTTTCTTTAATTTTTCAGCAGCTTCTTTGGTCTTGGTAAATAAATTCTTGATCACTTTATCTCGTGTACGACTGTTAGAAGGCTTGGGAGGTACTTGTATAGGTGGAACGTCCATATCTTCGTCAGAAGTGTATGAAATGGTTTTCTGTGAATCCTCATCACTGCTAATCACTACACACTCGGTATTGGTCTGTGGATCTTTTGTTGCTTTGGAAAGCTTTCTTGGTTGTTCGAACGAATCGTCATCATCAGTAAATTCTGGAGATGACATGGTTTAATTGTTAGCCGGTACAAAAGTTGGAATCATAACCTCTTTCACCACTATCCCTTTAATTTATAGTACAAACGCTTTATTATTGCTTATAACTAGCTATAATATAAAAGAATTCCATGAAACTACTCTTACAGTTTAATATTGAAACAACATTGAAGAATTATATGGAATTTAATAACACTTCAATATAGTAAATAAACTTTGCAACGGTGATAACAGTGTTTACAATTCCAACGCAACGTTGCGCAACGAAACGAATGATTCCAGCAGCTAGCAACAGATACATGCCAAGCTCCAAACGTTGAGATATTTATTGTAAAACAGTGTTGTGATTTTTATATGCCTTTTACAGTTCGCGCAAAAATTTAAACATCGCTGAAGATCAATCGTACGGCGAATATACATTATTATTATAAAAGGCAATTCCAATTTTACTCAGGAACGGACCTAATTGAACTACTTGTAGGTAGTTGTCATCCTATTCCGTGTTATAAATACCTACAAATACTAGTCCTGTAATTCCTTTCGGTACTGACAACCCCCTGGGACATCCCCTATGTCACATTTAGCATGAACGACCTATTTTGCCAGGAGTACATGCTGGATGTGTCATTGATAAAAGTGCCGCATTTACGGGATTTTAGTAGGTATGTATTCAGAGTCCTAGGGATATAGATATTTGTATGAAGCTTTTTTTTATTTTCTAATACATACAGATTAAGCCAGCTTCCTTCGCCGCGCTAGGCAAATATCCAATATTCATACATATTCCTATTTTCGTGATCATGGCAAACCAATTTCTTTTACATATACATCCTTTTTTTTCACTAATATACTTGTACTTTCTAATAGCACAGTACTAGCCGTAGCCTCAGTCACAAATAAGTACACCAGTTTGAAATAGAATGATACCATCAAAGTTCAAATAAATAAAGAGACAGTAGTTGAGTGCGAACGGGCACACCCAGGCCGTCTATCGAAGCGTGTGGCACCCCACGCTCCTGCCCATCCACCATTAAACGTCCGCCTTTAATGCGATTCTGGCAAATTGGTAGCCCTCATAAATTACTACAGCAGCGAAGACAGCTCTCCCCTTTTCTACATAATACGCATGTTAAATAACAGCCAGAAAGAACCCTGGAACAAGGCAAAATATATGCAGTGAGGGGTCAAGGTATAGTGGCGAGGAAGCCAAGATTGATCGAAAGCATGCATCATAAAAAGAGACAAGGAAATATTTTATGCGTTTAGAGGACGATGGAAACGTTTAGGATTGTTAATGGCTGGTTCGGGAGCTTAAAGGGTGTAAGTAGCTGTTATTTGGGCTGTTATGAAGTGAATGTAATAATTAGAGTGATATTATTCAGTTGAGTGCATTATTTATAATGTGCTTATTATTTTTGTGTGTTTTAGATTGTTAAGAAAGAGAGTAATTAGTTTACCAATAAGATATTCTTCTTCATTCGTTTGTACATATCGTGAATACTAGAAGAGCATGCATGAGAGTGTTAATGGATGTGAGTGAGACAAGAGTTACTTGTCACAATCGTTTAAGGTAGTGATGTGTAATATCTGTCTATGTCGTTGAAAAAATAGTCCTGAATTTCTGCATGTATTTCTTAAGATAACATTTTATAGCAATTTGTTGGAATATACAAAAATTCAAGTCCATACTCACTTCCGTTTCCGTCTAGTTCATTAATCACTCAATCATTCGTTCTCTGTCAAACCTATCATTTATTCATTCACTCATTCAAATGTCATTCGTCTCATACTAAATTCATTTTTCAATAAATAAATGAACGTTGCATTGTTAAGTCGTGTCTTCTTACTCTCCGTCCTGCGTCCATTTCCAATACAAATTTTACGTAATGTTACAATTCAAAAGAATTTAAGTTGAGCAACAGTAGAAATAAACTCAACAAAGTATACTACGATATAGCTATTAATTTACACGACCAACATCTTTAAGCCTAGGCTTAATCACAACAACACTATTAACAGTATCGTAAGAAAAACATTCCAGTGAGTGCCGAAGTTTCTTCATAAATCTGCCTCAGATAACGGAGTCAAGAATCCCCAAAATAGTGCGACACCCCTGATAAAAGTTGACATAAACAACCAAACTAAACTGACCCTTGATTTCTAAGAACCATGATAATAACTAGGTGTCAATATATTTGGTGGGACATGCACCGGGTAATAAAGTTTCTCGATAATTGGCGTAGGGTACAACCCTAGGTCGCGAAGTATGTTATTCAATCAAATTAGTTTTGGTTGCAGTTGATACGAGGACATTTGGAGTTATCTTTTGATTACTATTGCAATTGGATTGTCTCGAAAGGACGGATACGTCTACAATGTTAAATTGGTATATTTTGATTCTCTAAGTGCATACATATTATAGGACATAGAGATGTAGTCACATTTAAGAGGCCCTAAGTTTTCAATCAATCAAATAGTAGACCGCGAAGAACATAAAGAGATCAATATGGACATTAGTCGGAAAGAAGTTGCGGTAAGCGTGAAGAACTGAAGTGATGCATATGATGGTTCTATATGCCTACTTTTGTCTATGATGAAGAATAATGAGCTCGGTGCATTAATTACATATAGTGAATGACAGTAGATTAACAAAAGGAATATATGTGGGTAAAGTGGAGGAGCGGTTACGTAGGGGCCGCAATAAGACATATAAAAAAAAAGAAAAAAGAAAAGTGAGCGTGTATGAGGAGGTGTATGAGTGTCAATGAAGCGAAATTGATTCGTCAGGATCGGATATCTGATCCCCCTCTTCAGGGCGTTATGTGTATGTATGTATGCATGAGCTCGGTCCACCTAACTCCTGAATAATTTCACCTCAACCCTGTCACCTATACGTCAAAGTGACATTAGTTTTTCGAACACAATTCCCGCCAACAAGAAAATAAACAATGTCTAATGTCCCTCACAGACGTTAGGCTTGCGTCTGACGGGCGTTTACCGCGCACGAGCGCACAAACTCAATTCGACGAAATTAACGGCTCAGCCAGCCACAGACTATCGACGGAGCGCCCGCCATCGCCTTTTACATGCCACTGTGTGAGGGTGAGGGAAACGGTGAAAAAAATTTGCTTATTTCTAGTGTCTAAATTATAATCACTAACTGTATGGTGATTAACTTATTACGCATTACGTTCTGCATTTACAGTGACTAAAAACCTTTGTAGCAACGACGATGATCAGTCGTCTATGGTTCGTCAACAAAGTCAGCAGCTCAGTGAAAGTTGAAAATACAAATAATTATTAACAGCTCAATATTTGGGCAATTGTGATGACAAACTGGCTAAATATGTTCGCTTTGGGATAAGATTTGGATCCTCAACTGGAACGAACCGAAGAACAAGGAAGAGAAGAATTGGAGCTTCGATTTCCTTTTTCTTCGGTTGCAGCGGCTGGCGAGGTTTGGTGTAACCATGGCGACGGAATAACAAGAAGTGCAAACGCCGTGGCATCAGTGTTTGTACTTCAGCCGACTTAACCTTAGTGGTGAATGGCTTAATAAAGAATTAATAATAATAACGACGATGATCGGTATTGCTTTATATCAACCTGAAAAAGTTAGAAACTAATAGGCATATGACTATTCTCTTACAGTAGTATATACTTATATATATCTAGATTAACAGTAACTGACTACCTGTCATCCAACTTCCATATTAATAAAAATAAAACACCAAAAGGTAATTGATAAATGTCTGAATATAAATCTTTCCGAAACATTCCATCCAATCCGAAGTAAACGGACGTGGGCACATGTATGCAAAATAAAAATGATTATGCAAGCAATAAAATTAACTTTACAATAATTTCTACAACCCTTTGCCAATAATCTAAACGCGCTTCAACGCACTAATTACAAAGTAAACGAACCTTAAAGAGGCAAGGGACAACCGTTTAAGGCCATTCGATTGTGAAGGATAAAAAGAGTGGTTTATCACCACCGATCACTATCTGCCCACCTACCACGCAGCAGGTGATGGGTGCCAGGGAAGTAATGGCTTTTCTATTCAATACATGTAATATAACTAGTAACTTAGGCTTATGATTCCTTTAGAATGGGTAGGTTTGATAAAAAAACATTTTAATTTACTTGCATACATACTTAATTTACGTTAAACACCATTTACCATTTAGGGCTAGTCAGATGTCGAGTGTCGATCTAAGAAATTTAGATTTAGTGTTGACCTTTTCTGTTGAAAATTAAGATGTTGTTAAAAGACGCAAATCTACTTTTTCTGTGAAGCGAATAAAATATTCAGAACCCAGATATACATAACTAATCAACCACTCCGAAAGAGATAGAACGTTAGTAATATATGTGTGTATGCCGAAAGAGTCTAAGATGTTTTAAGTCCCACGCCTCTGTCATATCTCTCAAGAATTACAAACTTATTGCGTAAGTAAGCAACTATAAGTTATAGTAACTGTTTACCCACGGTCACATTAGCCCAGTAAGCACCACAAGTGTCCCAGAGCGCGTTCGTGTCAAGCGCCAATAACCTGCCTACCCCGTAGAGTGCTCTTGCCGTAATGGCTTTCCGATTGCGTTGCGACACCGCTCTGTATTACGCTGCACCTCCCATTTGGGGAATAGGGTTGTTAGCAAACATATATAAATAAAGTATTTTTACATACATTGAGTTCTGAATATCTAGTCAACGCGTGGGTTCGAGGTGGCCATAGAATTACTATAGTCTATTCGAGTTAAGAAGTAGTAGAAATAGTGACGTCATGATATTCAAAAATTAAACTGGCCAATGAGACGTGAGTAAATGAGAAAACAAGTCACATTGACCAATCGCAGACATTCGTTGTCACGTCTCATTGGTCAAATCGTGGGGACATGATGACGTCACTATTTTCTTAAAGCGAATACACTATACCTTCGCTATTGTAGATATTGACCTGCCTACCCTGCAAAGGTTTAATGGTCGTGAACACGTTTATTTGTTATATATGACATGGAAATAGAATGTTAACCAGATGTTTGTCTTCCTGGGTTGTCATACGACGTAACTATGGGAATAGAAGTCAATTTAAACGTAGCGATAAGGGTTTGTACATTATATCTTTGAAAGAGACTTGATTTTTGTTAAATTTACCAAAAAAAAGCTGGCCTTATCGCGTATATTTTATAAACAAATATGTATTACCTTAGTTACCCTACCTATATAAATTCTATTGCCTCATACTCTTATGAAATTGATCGACGAGATATGAAGTTTCCCGGGCTCTGTCCACTCTGCTAGATATTGAAGAATGCTAGTATATGTATGTATGTATGTAAACACTTCTTAGTCTTCCTTCGCGTATAATGAATTGTTTCTTATACAAGGACTTAAGGCGCTGTATCCTTTCTAACACAGATCTCCCTTATCACACTATTGTTAATTCTATCATTCAATCTTACCCCAAACATACTGTCTTGTGCGTGGAAGTCGGTGATCAATCGTCTTTCATTTGAACGTGATCGTGTAAAGCTCCCTGATACTGTTAGTGTTGTGTAGAGTGTACTTTACTTTTTTGTTTTCACTATGAGGGTAGTTAGTAATATTTTTAAGAGATTTGGGATTTTTTTAAAAGTAAAAAGGGATATGCAGATAAATAGAGTTTTTTAAATAAAATAAATAAAATAAATAGAGTTGTTTAAATAGAGTTTTGTGCTTGAGGATAACATGAGCAATAACGTAGGAAAACTAATTATATTAAATATTTGTATAAAGTTTATAAATCTAACGAAGAACATAATGAGCATTATCGGCATCATTCAAGCTGTCAAATGATAGTCTGCTTAAGCCAGTGAGCAAAAGAGGCGAGATAATATTTAAGTAGTGTTTATTTTGAAAAATATAGCTAGTTACATTTCATATAAAGAAAGAAATTATATATTATTGGAAAACAAGAAACAGAAACATATTATTAAAATTATTATACTGAAAGTACTATTTATAAAATAAAGTACTACCTGTTAAAACTTTTCACCTATCTATACTGATACTGGCACTATAGTGCCAACCCTATATAAAGTCCTTCTAGAAATCTTTATTTAGGCTCCGCATGTCACGTGGGGCGTCATCCGCCATTGTTTGGCGCCGTTTAAAAGCACTCAATTATTAAATTGTCTCTGCCCATTCCCCGATGTCCAAACATCCATTGTGATACCTATTGCCCTTGAATAAGATATATGGCTCACAGCGGCACGTCTACAGCACAAAAGATCCCTGTTAGGTAGAAGCCCAATTTAATAGTTGAACGCATTAAAGCGTTACAAAATTGAATTTGTTTAACGACCTCTTTGGTAGGGAATTGGATCTATAATAATATTTTTGGACACTATTACGCCAATCCCTCGGTAATTTAATTTTTGACTTGGGGTACGGGTACCTGTTAATGTACATTTAAGAAATATATACTTATATATACTTATTATATTATAGAAAGCAGAAGAAAAGCGTAGTTCTTAAGTCCACCTCCACCGTGAATCGGACCCAGGACCTCACGATTAGCATTGCAGGTAGCTTCTATGTAAGTTTTAAAACAAACGCAAACAAATTTATGTAATACGTTTCAGCGTAGCAGTGTTTAAAATACCGTAAGATGGTAATTGTTATTATCTTTGGCCAAACGAAACTCACTTTCGTCAATTTTGAAATACATATATATATGTCTTACTTTTAAGTTTTTTTATATATCGAAAATGATTACCGTTTCTAATAATTCATTTCTTTTTGTTCGTTCAACTATCGTAGCAGTGCATGAAAAACAGCTGTAGTTTATCAACACTTTAGTAAACACATAGAGAGTATTATTTGGTAAAAGTTACTGATTTTTTTTCATCTATGGACCTTCATGTTTTGTCCAGTAGACTCCAACTGACCTTGCAAGGATATTCCCAAAGGCTCTATCGACCTTCGTACCTTGGCCCATGTAGTATGTGTGTGTGTGAGGTGCACAGAACGCACGTGTTCGCGTCGCGTGACTGCCACCGTTTAGTCTAATGAGATCGTGATTGTCTTTTGTTCGCCACTTGGAGGCTATTAGCCCTGATGGGGTTTTTTTCTTTTCGAAAAATGACAGTAATCAGCGGAAAATGGGTAAAGTTTCTTTTTTCAAAATCGTCCCTTTTTTATTGCGTTTCTAGGGTAAAATTGATGGCGTATGCAAATTTGGCTTCGTAGAAGTTTTGTGTGTTTATAAGAAACTAAACTACTTTTTTGTTTCGAACTACACAACCACGATTAACATTAACAACTAGTTTATGCTCTATCGTCACTTTTGACTCCTTTGAGGTATCAACAAGCGATGTTCAAAAGTATTACATGATATAAAAATAGTTATCAATATCGAGTACAGTTCATTTTCATTGTTATTCACAATCTAAAAAAGGATAGCAGTCATTCTATTCACTCATTAAAATATCTACCTGATTACATATAGTATATACTCATTTCTTGTACCTTGAAGTTCTATATACCATCCCCATGATAACAGTTGTGAATATGTGTCAAAGGTTGTATTAGCTAGCCTCCTAAGAGTGGCAGTGCCACAGATGTTGGAAAGTGGCCATAAACCGATTACGACCGATTGGAAACCCATTGTACTAGTCGCACTATCAAGGGATTGAGGTATACTTTTGGCTGATTGTAACGTTATTATATAGATCAATCAGCTACATCAGCTTGACATAGCATCACCAAAAATACATCGCAAGACAAGAGCTCTATCTAGTAGCTTAGTTTAAGCATAGACATGATCATAGTTATTTAACACGACATCGCAATCACAGGTAGGTAGTTTCTTATATTGCCTTAAAAAATCCAGTATATGAAGAATATTATATATCTACAAGTACATATAAGTGTGTAAACGACACCACGCACCACAAATCAGGTATGCTCATAAGTAATTAATGAAAGGTAGGTTTGATATCATCAACTTTTCCACAATCGTGAAGATAGACACATGTTCTATCTCACTACAGATAGTCCCATATCAGCTCAATATCTAGATTAGCTACCGAAGTGTGCCCCTAGCTGAGTGTCAAACACTGGTGACTCCTTTTCATAGTGGCCATTAATATCAATAATGTTTACTCGTTTTTTATTTTCCTTTTAAACTCAATTGTTTCTGGTAGTAATGAATTAAACAATTTGCGGACACTCTGTATCACTTACACACACTTACATATCCTTCTATATCTTAACTAGCGATCCGCTCCGGCTTCGCACGGGTATAAAATATATAGCCTACCTCACTATTTGATGGATGTTGTTATACATTTAAACCTTCCTTTTGAATCACTATATCTATTAAATAAAACCGCATCAAAATCCGTTGCGTAGTTTCAAAGATTTAAGCATACAAAGAGACATAGGGACAGAGAAAGCGACTTTGTTTGTAGTGAAGATTGACTGAACTACTAACGTACTCTTTTCTTACATCTGCATTACTTATAGTACTATACGATGGCAATGATATTGAACAATGTCACCTTGCTTATCTTCTAATAAATTCCATTTTTCCATTGACGACCTCCGCGGCGCGATCAGTTAAACATTTGAAAGCTACTCGTGAGGATCCGGGTTCGATTCCCGGTGGAGGCAGAGTTAAGAACTAGGTTTTTCTTCTGCTTTTCAGTCTGGTCGTTGATTATATATGCCATATATGTATTTAACTGTATATAATAAGTATATATTTCTTAAATGTACTAGTACCCTTAACACAAGTCTTAAACGAACTTACCAAGGGGCTAGTTTAATTTGTGTAATAGTGTCTCATTTATTATTATTTTATTTATTTCTAGTGTCTTATTTCGTACAACAGACACATAGCTTTTGAACACACAGTTTTCGAACATTCCTACATCCCTCCTAAGACAAACAGTAAGACAACTAGTTACTAAGACGGTTACTCTCCTAAGTCCCTGATTAGCAGGCTCAAGCTAAACTAATGAGCAGAGTCCACCCCAGCCTTCCGCTCGGTTGGGCCTCATGTTTTCGTCACATGCTGCTCACAGACTATCGGAGGGGATGTGAGTTATCGCGACTCAATCGATTGGGTATGTCTTACACGGGGTCTAATTAATTATAAATAATATGTAGTTATAGATGTAGCTTGGTGTAGGAGGATGGTTTAATAATCGGTGTTTCAGGTTTCAATTGCTATCAAACATAGTTTTGAACATACATTCATAATATATGTATATATTTTACAATTTCATAATTCGACGTAGCTCAGTTGTTTGGAGCTTGACTCTGTACATCAGGTATCAGGTTAGGTAAAGGGAAATGAAGTTAAATGAATTTCTATGTACATTTTCGTAATAAAAATACATTTATGAAATGAATCGAATACTACGGTGAGGGAAAACATCGTGAGGAAACCTATCATATCACATTGAGTACTGACTATCTGGTCACCACGTGAGTCAACACTTTGAAATGGACACCTGAACCTCTGATTACCATGCAAGGGTTGATGGTCGTGAACGCGTTTCTCTTTTTTTATTTGAATGAATACTCTATACTATAGTCTTCCATATGTTGCCTACGACTTATGAGAAAACCATGACAAATATAATACTTAGCCATATAAATAAAGTTACAATCATCAATTAAGCACATGTATTTATATAAGTTATCTTTGGATAACTCCCTAGTCAGCTATGTGTATTTTGAGGTATGTTTATGTTACAGTATTACTCGTATATTTTTAAGCCAAGCTAAATATTAGCTCTATCTTAAAAAAATACACTTTAAACCATTCAATATATCCTAATACCTATTAATTATGTACTTTCAACTACCCTTTAACATCTAGTACACTTAGTCTTGGCTATCTAACAACTGTGTTTCTAGTGTCTCATCAAAGCAGGCACAATCAACCACCACATTGCAAAGGCCTTATCTCCGCCATCGGAATTAACAGCAGCATACTGATGCTCATCCATCTCCCAGGAAGTGGAGGAGGGCATTTAAAACAATGATAACATCAACTGACTTCTGAGCCCCGAATCAATATGGGGCTCAACGTCTGATATACTACTATATGGGGTGGGAGCTGTTTATAAATGAGTCATAGAATAGGTAGTTAATGGTACCGGTAAATAAAAATGTTTATCGAATGTCTCTCTGTACGTTACGCCGATAATCTAATGATTCATAATAACTTTTATAAAGAATTAAGAGATTTTACAGACACGAGATTTTTTTCTGTATGAATCGATGCAATTCGGAAATCGACTAACAGTGAATGCAACGAATAAGTTTTAAAAGATTAAAATTGCAATTACGCTTATATAATAGTTTAACTGGTCTATTTTTATTTATGGACTTAACAGCTCCCCAAATTCCTTCGTCCCCAAAAATCCCCATAAGAAATCGGTCGTCTCCCGAGATAAATATGTAATCTTAATATAATTGCGCCTCGCACTAGAGGGCGCCCCAACGGCCTACCCTCGTCTTGGGGTCAAACCAGTGGACATACGCTGCCATTCAGAATGTTTTTATTACATTTCTAACCGTCTTTTCTATATACATATATTAGTCTTACATATATTTAGGTTCTATTGCTTGCGGGGAAAGAAATTTAAATATAATACTGGTCATACTTTGTAACCTTTAACAGAACTATTTAGATAAATTGACAAGTATCTAGCACATGGCTGACCACTTGTGACATTGAGTACTGGCTATCTGGTCAACAAGTGGGTTCGAGGTGGCCATAGAATTACTACCTTCGCAATTGCGGACATGGGCACCTGAACCTCTGACTACCGCAAGGGTTAATGGTCGTGAACGCGTTTGTCTTTTTCTAGCTCATCGTCCACGAAGACAAAGAAACTTAATTTGTGTGACATGTGTACTCGTAAATAGGGTTTATACATCTTATAGTCACTTTCAGTACGGGCTGCCTTATCTGGTGTAACATACATATAGTTTTACACAGTATTTAGATTAAAACTAACATAACATAAGGCCTTATTAGCACCCAATATAATAAGTCTTAAACAAGCCAATAGATTTTTATTATCAACTCTTGCCAATACCTAATGTGTACCAAAAAAGGCAACAAAATTAACCTATCACATTCCATCTTACACTTCCATTAACCCTTGTAACCCTGGTCCCCCGCTAGGGAATAGAGCCGTGAAAGTGACTTTTGTCTCGTCCCTTCCACATGGTCACTCTCCACTTACACACACGCCACTTGTAAGCACCCAGTGACTGATTGGGTCTCTTGCAATCGATATAGTGATTGAGAGCCCATTCTATTCTAAGGAGGGGTGAAGGGAATTTATTGGGCAATGGGCTGGCAACCTGGCAATAATATTACATATTAAAGCCAGCACAGTTTAAATAGTTGTACTAAATTTGTTGAAGTTATGTCTTTGAGGTTTTGTGCATCTTAATTGTATGTATGCTGACTTAACAATGATTTTGCGACAACATTTAAAACTTATTATGGTTTAATAGACAACCTATTAAGAATTGTAATGTATAAGTACCAATAACAGCTAAATATTTACAAAATTGGGGTTTGCTAGAATCGACATAAATTTGGATCCGTGATCTCTGCCTGCCCTATAGTGTAGAGATATTTCTTGTATATACGTAGAACATTTAAGCGTGACTCTAAACAAATTTAGAGATCTATGTCTTTGAAGATACACCATACTCCTCACTAAGTATGAAAAATCCTCTCAACGTTAATCTTCGGATAAAGCAATCTTACTCCACAAAAGATAAACGCTTTCATGACCATAAAACCTTCCGGGGTTGTCATAGGTTCGAGTATCTATCTACGCTATTGCGGAGATAATAATTCTATGTATCTCGAACCCACGTGTTGACCAGATAGTCAGTACTCAATGTGACAGGTGGTAACCCATGTCGCTATTAAACCTTACGTCAGTATTGGGGTATCTTGGACGCATAGTACAGAAGTGGCCAAATGTCCTCCGTGCCCTGTTAAGCAGGATTTATCGCGTGTCCTGTTCACGCTACGGCGGCCACATGAGGTGCGGTGGCGCATCCGCCCTGTGCCATTGCGGAGGTACAGTCACACGATACCCTAAGAAAATGGACTAATTCTCCTTATAATAATCCTAATAATAATAATATGTATAAGAATACTCGTAGATATGGGCACTTGTAGTAGCAAGTAATGTACGTATAGTAGGGTTTTTCAATAATTCGACTGTTTTGTGGAAGCTATTACCACAGCTACCAATCTGGTTTACTGTAATCGAGCTACTATCCTGCAGTGTGACTTTTTGTGTACTATATTATCAGTTTTTATTAGTAATTGAAATAAAAAGAAAATGCATAATTTTTACTTCACGTTTATGCTTGTACTCTGGTAGTTATAGAATTATTTGCAATCTTATTCAATATTTCTAATTTGTAATATTTGTGCTCTTGAAGTTTTGAAACAATTTCAATCGTTGTAAGAGGCAGTTTTCATTAAGACAGTAATGATTTTAATGCCTTTATTGAAGCGTATTATTATCGTTATTATAGCCTTAGTATATTCCGTTGTCTCCACAAGCGACTGTACCCCCCGGTGCAATTATTGAATTATATCGCCACGGATGGCCGCCCGTGTCACGGGAATCGATTGCGCATTCGATCCGGGGGAAAAAAAAAAAAAAAAAAAAAAAAAAAAAAAATCGATTTATTGTATTTACTTTATTATTCGTAATATCGATCATTGTGCACCCCACTTCCCTTTATTGTGGATAATGACACTTCTCGTTAATTCCACATATTTTACGGCATTGTTAAACGGACGCAGCCAACAAAAACGGACTTCGTTTACATTTTATTGCCGGTGAGTTGTTACCGGTCATAAATGAATAAACAATTGGTATCTGGACCTATGCGGATTGGGGATTTTAGATTGAAACTAGCTTGCTATGCTAAGAGCTTACGTGCTATCACTAACACTGAAGAGGTGACATTAGAGTTTAATAACTTGCCTTTGACAGTGTTTTATAATATTTAAAAGGTGTCATTGTTATTACTTTGGCAGTATTATGAAATGCAGTAGTTGTTTTTTGTACATATGACATATTTTGACATAGACAATGTCAATTTTATATTTTCCTCAGCCTAACCTGATATCACACAGTACCTAATCCATATCCTTAAACAGATATCACTTCTAACTACCTACGTAGGTAGTAGGTACTCTTACCTATCTATATAAAAACTATCTTCATCTAGCTATACAACCCACATCACCTAGAAAAAACGACCCTTAACCCCTTTAAGGGTCACCGTCTTACAGAACCCACAAGAGGCCCGCTCCGGTCCGTTCAATCTGTGTGAACCCATACCAATTAAGGCATATCACAGCCACTTTGTAGAGGGGGTCGGCAGAGTTTCACGGCCCGTGGCTCCTTATTACCTGTAATTACAAGTAGTCGCTTAGCACCGGAAGCCGGAGGTGTGGCTGGTAATGGAAGAATATGGCTAATGGATGCCCTGGGAGCCGATAAGTGTACATTGGAGAGGCTCTGAATTACTGCGAAAAAAGCGACCTACCAACTCTTTTAAACCGTAGTTTGTCTGTATTTAGTCTGTATAATATTTGGTCTATGCCTCTGTAGGGAAACAGGCATGATGTGTATGTATTTGGCAAAGGAATCAAAGGGGTGATGTATTGAATCAAGGTGACATTAGCACTACCTATACCCGTATGGAGAAAATGCATCAAAGATAAAGTAAATTGTTAAAATTGAAAAAGGGATTTAAAATCTTGATATCAGTAATATATAATCAATTTATCTATTTCAGCGTATACTTATATAGGGAATCGAAACGTATATCTGTTTATGTATATTTTGCTAACGCTTTTGTAGGGAAACGGGCATGATGTGTATTGGCAACGTGATGTAACGTGTATTTGGCAACGTGATGATATGTGTAAATAAAGGGATAGATTAAGATATTAGCTAAGATTGAAAACGGGATTTCAAATCTATGTATATCACAGTATACTTTTATAGGAAACGAGACGTGTATCTATTTATGTATATTAATCAACTTTTTACGCGCTAACAATGTTCATTATCCATACTTTCACACCTGATTTCAATCTGTAGAAAAAGCGTGAGCAAAAAGCCAACGATTACCTGTTGCCAGTTAAGATATAATAACGCGAATTACATGGGAAACCATGTTGTTTTTGCCCCGTTTCCATGGCAACGGAGAGGCCGCGACACTCGTACGTATGTGGGAAAAAATGATTCTAAACGTTTTATAGTTGTATGGGCACTTAGCTTAGTACAGAGCGATGGAGCATACTATCATGCCATGGAATGGGTTACGATGAAGCTGAGATTGTATTTAATGTAACAATGCAATGGAGCATTGAGCATAAGGCGTCTAGACTAGGTTTTTTGTCTCGTACTAGTGTCAGACGTAAAGAGCGAAATAATTTAAAATTAACTACCTGCCTTTCTGCTCAGAAAATTATGTAAGAGAGAGAAAATAAGAAATGAGAACTGTGCTAGCAATCTTATAGGAATATTTTGTATTCATGACTGTTAAAGAGACATTCTCTCTAAAGCCATAATGTTATTGTTTACCCCCGAATGAGATGGACGGATTGATTTTGAAATAGACCTAATAAAATATTTTGTTTCTTTTTACGAATATTTAATCGTAGTTTTTGACAGCTTCAGAATAAAATATTTGATTACGTTGTTAACTTAATTAACCGCAATACAACAACTTACAATTCACGGAACTTTACATCTTTTCACCGTCATCCCACCACATCACCTTACTAAGAAAGATGTGTACTCGTAATTAAATCGTTCCCTTTTTTCCCTCAGCCACACTCATTATAAAGAAGATTGATAGATGGCAGTGCTGTGCAAAAACATCTACTGTAGTTGAGTTATGTGCGAAATCAATAAGAAATCGCTTGATTGTTTTCCAGCAATTTGCCACAACTGCTTAGCCTAATGGCTTTTACCGCCTTTCCATGTTGCATTGTATTGTAATTGAACTACAACTGTAATTGTTCCCATCATCGATGTTGAGCCGTGTTTATTGTGGACACTTGATGGATGGGTGAGCGCGAACATGTTAATGAAAGGTGGAGAGGAAAAATATATAAGTAACTATTATTAATATTAAGTAATACTTCTGATGGATTGTTTAACTGAAGTTGTATTGAATAATGTCTGCAGAGTTTTTTGGCACTTCTTCTCTGCAGGATTTTTCTTTACGACATGCCAATAGTTTAATTTGATTTATTAAATTTTTTAAAGATTAACTAATTTTAATGACAATTTTTCATGTAAAAAAGTTTTTTTTGACTTTCAATAAGTGATTTTACGATCCCTATTTTGAATAAAGGCATTTCATTTCATAATGTAAGTATAAAAATATTAGTAACTCAGAATTTGTATACAGTCCGTCAGTTCATATTGCATACTAGCTTTTCGTTGTGAGTATTCTAAATTTCTTGCAATGACGACGGCAATTGCTCAAGCCTAACTAAATTACTCAAGCAAAAGAGATTGTCATCGTTTTAATATTAACAAATGAGACTTATCTATTAAGACCGACTTATATTGACTCTTAATAGTGTGCATCTGGATTGAGGGCCCATTTTTCAAATATTGGACAATTGAAATAAAACTCATTTAGTAAAGAATTAGTCAATCATATTGCATTTATTCTTAAATTTCTTAAACTTGAAACAAAACAGTAACTGTCAAAAAATTTTGGCCCTCAATCCAGATGCACACCTATTAGTACTTTGTGGTACATCCCAATGTGATTTATTTCAGGTCCCATATAAGATCACAGGTATAAAAAAGTTTACACAATATCTGTTACCTACACATATGTCAATCCTACCAACCTAACGTATCTAGGAGCCAATGAGTCGTTGAAGCGACAGGAAGCCGCCGTGTCCTGTCTATTTGTAACGTAGATTTATGTCCCGAATAAAAGGGCGCGTCTCGCTTGGCAGCCCACTTTTCACGGCTGGCTGCGACTATTAATATTCGGATCGGTGTCGCGTATCTGTCGCGATGACGCGGACGCGCCGAGTGCGTGTGAACGCGCCTCTGTAATTAGGCCTTGACAATGGACTGTGCTGGACTGCCGCTCCAATTGTTGGCTATGGGGCATCGAGGGGACGACGGAGGTATGGTGTAATTAGATGTGTAACTCACGAGCGTCGTCCGTGAAAGCTTTGATCAAAGAAGTCTTAAATCATAGTCTTTTTATAACAAAGAATAAGTAGTCTATGACTGCATTTAATCCATATTCACTTTTAACTATGACAAGCACAAGACACACATTATCTTTGTCAATAATGTGTCTGCAATTCTTTATAATTAGATATAAAGGTAATGTTAAAACTGAAGGCAAAATAAAATTACTTAAAATTGATGTAATTGGAATATTTTGTTTACTTGTATCCCAATCAATAAAAGTAACATAAAATAGAAGCATTCTTTCCAATTGACCACATCTGACAATGGAACAGGAAACATATCTCAATCCGTGCATATGAATGGTGGCCAATGGCGAGCGGCCGATGGCGCCGGTGACGCGTGAAAACGTCGCTTTGTCGTGCTTTGTCAGGGTGGACGCGGCCTATTGTGGGAATCCTTTGTACTAACTCCGCTTTGGAGTGACCACTAAAACTGATTAAGCCATAATATACCTGCAATTGTGGTCTGGGACTTGAATAGAATGTAAACAGCTGCCTTCTAGCTGTTGTAAGAGGTGACTTAAGTCGTTTTGGTAATTAAAGTGAACGAATGAGAAGAAAATTTCTTCAGGTGTCACTATTTTGTTTATTTTTACAGTCAGATAGACGCTATATTGAAAAAGGATGACCTTAGGAGTACCTTTAACCGCCAAGTGTGTACGAGAAGATGTATGATTGTCAATGAAGCGAAAGTGGTCTGTCAGGATCGGGACAAATGGGGATCCGCGATCTCTGCCTACCCCTGTACAGGGAATCAGGCATGATGTGTATGTACTATGTATTTTGTTTACATTACGTCAGATTAGAGTTCAACAAGCTGTTGATTCAAATACTTTACATAGATATAGACACTTTAGGTTTATAATCCTAAAGTGTCAATTTACAATTCACAAGTTTACCAATCACTAAGGAAAATCTTTAGACAACCTTAACTAACTCATACAGTAGTGGTGTTATTAATATGTAATATTAGCGACAGGTTACTATCCCATCGGGAGACGGTCTCTAAAACAGAGTAAATATAAAAATTGGAAAATAAATCAGTGAATTGCAATAATACCCCACATAACATTAATTCCGCTCACAGCTCCGAATTGGCAAACGATATGGTTGTCTGACTGACCCATCCCTTGGGACATTTAGTCATGGTGCGCCATCTGGTCCTAGCCAGAAGGATCACTCCGTTTAGGGCTGCTCAAAATGTTTAATGATTGTATGACTTGCACGTCATCGAAAGATTTTATTTTTACGTAAAGTGTATTCAAAGTATAGGCTATTTTTATGTACTTGTTTGTATGTCCGGAATTAATCTGCAACGTAAGTAGAATGTTGCTAAATATCTGTCAGGCATTCTGCAAAAGGCGATTAAGGGACTGGAAGTCATTTTAAATTAATGGGCAAAGAGCGGTAAAGAGCTCTTTGAGCGGTGATCATTTCATAGTATTTCATGCACTCAGAACTATGATATTTGTACTACAAGTAAATGTGAGTTAAGGAAATAATGCATTTCAATTTTTTTGGTACTCCTTTTAGTACTAAAAAATAGCAAATCATCACATCGAAAGTATACAAATATACATATTTAGTCTTCTGTAAAATATATTCTACAGTAAGAATCTGGGGTTTGGTTGGTTTTGACAAATATTTGGACAGTTATTGCTCACGTGGCCACGGGCTCTTTTATTGGCCCTTTGGTCACGGTGAGAGATCCTTGATTAGATGGAAGACCACAAGCCACCGCACGTGCGCCGCCTTAGCCCTGATCCCATTTATTGATACTGAAGAGGGCAAGACACTCGTCATAGGATTGCGGATTGTTTCATGTAGTGGAATTATAGTTTTAAGAGATTCGCGATTTATACTCATGATTAATAACTAACGGAACTTATTGCGTAAGTTTTTATATAATAAAGTTACCTTAAAACGTCGGGTTCATAATAAAGGTAACTTTCTTAGAGGCATATTTTGAAGGCTTTTAAGGGTTTACTGATTAATTTAATTTATTGTGTCACTAACATACCATATACATTCATGTCCTGTAATCCCTTTCGGGGTGGAAAGAACCTCAGAAGTTTAATATCTCTTAAGTCACTATTTAGCATAAATATTAGGCTTCTGATGCCATATGGCACATTGATGACAAGTCGCTAGCCCATCAACCAATTTATTTATTTATTGAATTCTGGAATGTACGTCACCCTAACAGGTCACCTTTCGGTGACGTACTAATTATAAGGTATCGAACAATGTATATTTCAATACAAAAATTATTTACTACATATCAATATATGAAATATAATTTAAAGAAAATTAATAAAATATTATAATGGTAACTAATCATTTATCTCATTCATCTAGTCCCTTAGTCAACTCTTACGACATGCCGGGAAGAACGGCAGCTAGTTAGCATTCTTTTACATCCCAGCTAGCACGGAACTAACATACATAGAAACCAAATCACCGATACGTATACTAAAAATGATCAAGGAAACATTAAGGGACCAAAGTTGCATAGTGCGTATATTCGTTCCCACAGGTCCGGAGGTAAACAAAGCCCTTCTGCGGCCCTGCAAAAGGAGCAAAGCCGTGACAATTGTTGCATATCGCCGACGAATTATCCGCAATCGGCGCCTTTGTGTCGCCACTTTCTTTATTTGACCATCTCTGCCTGCCCTCTCCACTCATTTGGTTATTTATCTGCTCTTTTTGCGGCGCACAATGACGTTGTCGCCTCATTATTTTGTCCGGCCAACACGCGGCGCTGTGGCAAGGGAAGGGACTAACTCGCTTTTTAAGGATTTTGTTGCTTCGCTCGGGGATTATAGGAATTGAGATTTAATATGCATTTTTACATTAAATTTAAACTAATGTACTTAGGTCTCTAGTTTACTTCAATATCGACAATGCCTGTGGATGAATCAGTTACAGCAAATCGTGACTTAAACCAATTTCTACGTTATATGTAAATGTACATGTATTTAATTAGCACGTACTATCTTAAAAGAAACACTATTCACCAAGATACAAGACCAACGCCGACAGAAATAAAACGGAAAACAACAATTTGATGGAGAGAAGGGGTGTGGTCTTATAACTTGTACACAATTTATATAGAAAAAAATAGTAACATTAATATCATATTCCTATCCTTCACCACATATAACATTATATTTTCCATTTATTCTATATGATGCGAACGACAACTGACAGGGAGAAGGAGCGTCATATGGGGGAGGCCTATGTCCAACAGTGGATTCAGACAGGCTGATGATGATGATTCTATAAAATAGAACACCTAACCAAACCCAACTATTCTCACTTACACCCTTGGATGGGTAAGGCTGAGTGCGGCGCCGGGCATCTCTAAATCTGCGGCGGTATGCCTCTTGGGCTGATCCGCGACAGCCGCTGATTGATTCAAAGAGCAATTAGTCCAGTGAGGCCGACGATCGATGCTCGGTCCAGGACAGGGTTCAACTAACTCTAGCGGTGGAGCCTTGGAAATATGCTGGAGTGACTCGTGTGAGCACTGCTTTGGATCAATCAGAGCAGGTTTTTTTTATAGGTATGTATAATTTACATACGTACTCGTACAGATATACTCATATAGCAGAAAATCTGAGACCTGAAAACATCCTCTTGGTTTCGTTTTAGCATGAATGTTTGGGTTGTGCCGTCATATGGAACAATGATAGCAGGTTGTTAGTCCATCACCCAATAGATTGCATTGAACCCTAATCCCTTAGTCGCCTCCTAAGACATGCTGGGAAGAATAGCTGCTAGTTAACATTATTTTTAAGGTTTTCGTTGTAGCATGAATAAAGTGTTGTGTTATCGTATGAAATAATGGTAACAAGTAAATACCTAGCCCATCGCTCAATAGATTCCATTGAACCCTATTTTCTTAAGACACCTCCTGACATGCCGGGACGAACGGCAGCTAGTTAGCATTCATTACACTTAAAATATCAATTTCAGATCTCGTTACCAAAGATCTTAATTATTAAATACAATGATTAATAACTTACGGGATTTATAGCGTAAGTTTTTATATAATAAAGTTACCTTTATTATTAACCCTTTATTATTATTATTAACTTTATTATATAAAAACTAACGCGATAAGTCCAGTTAGCTATTAATCATGAGTATAAATCGCGAATCTCTTAAAACTATAAAGTACAATTAAAATACTAATTACATCTCAAACAATTACTTACCAAACCCACCCATGTTGCCATATCAATTTCCAAGTACATCTAATCTAAGTTCCTTGAATATTCACCCTCGCACCGCATATAGTCGAAGCCAATCATCTGCCAATCTGCTCGACCATCCATCTACGCTATCAGAGAGGGATCTGCGCACCCAAATAGACGCGACATGTCACGAGTTTAATATAGAACACTGCCTATTTGTGTGTACGGGTATATGTATGAGTACATAAATTGCAAAAATATATTGAAACGGGCATGCTTCGATGGTTTGGACATGTTATGCGTATGAATGATAGCAGATTGATAAAAGGAGTATATATGTGTGTGTGAAGTGGAAGGGCGGTTACGTAGGGGCCGGCCAATAAGACATATAACAGTCAGATAGACGCTATATTGAAAAAGGGTGACGTTAGGAGTACTTATAACCGCCGAGTGTGTATGAGAAGATGTATGAGTGTCAATGAAGCGCAAGTGATATGTCAGGATCGGGACAAATGGGGATCCGTGATCTCTGCCTATACCTCTACAGGGAATCAGGCGTAATGTGTATGTATGTATATAAATCCGACGTAGTTCAGTTGTTTGGGGCTTGACTCTGTATCAGGGGGAACAGGGTTTAAATCCCACTTGAGCGTGTAACAATGGAAATTAAGTTTAATGAATTTCTATGTACATTTTCGTAATAAAAACACATTTACGAAATGCGTCGAATACTGTGAGAGAAAACATCGTGAGGAAACCTATCTGTTCCTCGAACAGGTAATAGACAGTGCATGTAAATTATGACATGGCTTACCACCAGTCACATTGAGTACTGACTATCTGGTCAAATCAGGGGTTCGAGGTGGCCATAGAATTAACACCTTTGCGATTGCGGAGATGGACACCTGAACCTCTGACTAGGGTTAATGGACGTAAACGAGTTTGTCTGTTTTTGAGTATACTACTTAATCGTTATACTAAACCATCATATAGTATACGTTATGTACAGAACATACCAATTAGTTGATTTTATACCTAAATTACAAACAAGGGTTTATCTACGCTTTTCTTCTATAACTGCTGAGTGTGTACAAGTTGTATGAGTGACAATGAAGCGAAAGTGGTTTGTCAGGATCGGAACAGATGTGATCCGTGATTTCTGCCTACCGCTCTACAGGGAAAAGGACGCGATGTCTATGAATGTAAGTCTTTTAGAGTAGTCTAGAGTGACCACCATCGAAAAAGATTTTTGAAATCTACATATAAATATATACATACGTATACATTCACGAATGGAGCAAACCTTGGAGACTCGGTAATATCTCCTTCACTGTTTAGCTCACTTTTATTATGAATATTAGGGTTGTGATGTCATAATTGGTGACAAGTTGCTAGCTCATCGCCCAATATATTCTATTAACCCCTAGTCCTTTAGTCGCCTTCTACAATATTTCAGGAAGAATGGCATATAGCATTCTTTGTACATCCCAAACTTTGCTTCTGCAATAAGTGATCTATGATCATAGTTTTGAGAGATTCGCGATTAAACTCATGATTAATAACTAACGGGACTTATCGCGTAAGTTATATAATCATATGATCATAGTATTTCTGCACACGTTAAAAGACCTAAAAATACGTATATAACATATGTATGTATATATCAATCACCTCGGTGGTCCAATCTGTCGTCCGGTTGTCAGCCCTCTGCCATTCTAATGAATCCATTTGCCTTCCAAATAATTCCCAAAAACGTGCATTATGCATCACGACGCTGTTACTGCGGCGGATGTGCATTCGCTAATCGCTTTCCTGGTATTTGTACTTAGGATTCAAGACTTGCCTAGACTGATATCCTTTTTGGGATAGATAGAGGCTTGAATGCCTATCATGAAAGAAATAAATAAAAAAATTCACTGCTTATATACATTTTGACATAATACTATTTATTACCTATAACCACCGAGTGTGTAAGAGAAAATGTATGAGTGTCAATGATGCGAATGTGGTCTGTCAGGATCGGGACAAATGGGGATACGTGATCTCAGCCTACCCCTCTACAGGGAATCAGGCGTGATGTACTATTTATACACACTTTGACACAACAATAATACATATAAGGAGTAGGCACTTGATGCAGTGAAAAGGTATACATACACATTACGCCTGTTTTCCTATAGTAGATAGGCAGAGTTCACGGATCCACATTTGTCTAATCCAGACTAACCACTTTCGGTTCATTGATATAGATACATCTCCTCATACACACTTATAGAAGTAGTATTATGTAACTCTGACTAAAACATAGAGTTTAACGACTATTAACACTTACTGGGTAGTCAGAGGTTCAGGTATCCATCTCCGATATCGCGGAGGTAGTAATCCTATGGCTACTTCGAAGCCACGTGTTGACCAGATAGTCAGTACTTAATGTGACAGGTGGTAAGCTGTAAAGATTTACTTGAACCTATGACTACTTCGTAAAGCTTCATGGTCGTAAGAGCATTTGTTTTTGACGTATACATAAATAATTTTATGACCTTTTCATTTCGAGTTTGATAGAACTATGGACACATAAATATGTTATATCTTCTTGGTTTATTGTTAACAATGTAACAACTAAGTATAGCGAATTATTTTTACATATTTTAATTCTGTTCGTCACTTAAAGAATAGATGGATAATTAAGTACTGGGGCCTTAGTCCACTAATGCTTTTTGCAAAATAACAGTTCAATATCGGATCAGTAATAGTGTGACGTTGGTAGTGGATGAACAAAAGTGATAAATTACGGAATTTTTCAAGCGGAAATTGAAACTTTTGCCTATTTCAATGGCGAAATTTGACACTCTTGATCATTCACTATACACACTATTACTAATCCGGCCTTTGTCTTTCCATTAAAGAATTACGACCGTAAGTGTATATTAAGAAACCCAAATTTGTACATCATCAAAATCCCAGAAACTCTCATCACCACTTAAGCGTATTCCCCAAAAGCGATCATATCTCTACCCACCCAGTTTAGTGTGTAAGCGTGAGCATATCTACGTGGCAGATGGCATCTCGAGTCGTGAGGCATCATCACGCCGCAATCGCGGGGCGCCGTGACAGAGATGCGGCATCTATGGGCGCTACGCTAACGTCATGTTTCGCATAACTAAAAGGTTACTGTGACCTCTCGCTGGCTTTGAGACGTGAGTATAAATAGATTGGACGAAAATAGTGTTGTAAGAGACTACTAAGGGAATGGGGGTAAATGGCCTTACCTACAATACCTATCTATTACATGTTCCATTATGACATCCTAACCTAAATATTCATGCTAAAAAGTGATCTAGGAGATAATATCTCCAAGGATTAGTCCACCTCGAAAGGGATTAAAGGACGTGTATGTATATGTATGTACATACATCACGCCTGTCTTACTATAGAGGGATATGCAGAAATCGTAATTAACCACTTATGCTACATTGACATCCAAAAACTCTTCATACACTCCTTATAAAACACTATTTTAATATATTGTTCATTAAGTATTATTCAATATATTAATACAATACACATCACGCCTGATTCCCTGTAGAGGGGTAGGCAGAGATCACGTATCCCCATTTGTCCCGATCCTGACGGACCACTTTCGTTTCATTGACACCCATACATCTTCTCATACACACTCGGCGGTTATAGGTACTACTAACGTCACCCTTTTTCAATATGGCGTCTATCTGACTGTCATATGTCTTTTTGGGTCAGCCCTTACGTATCAGGTGAGACACGTTATTATTCCAATATATTGGTCATAAACTAATATTCAATATATAAACATTAACTATCATTCACATGACCTTCTCGTAGCCCATGTTGATCTTATGTCTCCGAAGTTCTGTCCACCCCGAAAGTAAAGGTTTAAAAAAGTGCAAGTAAAAGTGGAAAGTGGCGATTAATTAAATGGAAGAAGAAGTTTGTCGTTGTTGTTGTTGTTGTTGTTGTTGGAAGAAGAAGGTTGTTTTGGTTTGTTTGTAGCGGTTTATAATTGGGGACTATTCTGGTTAAAATAAGATCGAACTTTTGGAATAAGATTGAAATTTTAAACGAGAAAGAAAGAAGATATATCGTATATGAGAATAAAATAATATGAAACTTCATATTATTGTACATATTATTATTGCATTTGTTTTTAGTATAACACTCGATTCCCTACAGAGTAGTAGGCAGAGATCACAGATCCCTATCCAATTGACCATAGTCCAATAAAATTTATTTATTTATTTTATTATACTACAAGATACTGAGAATTAGACCAACTCAAACTCAAAAGTTTTATTCAACATACGTACAAATATAGTACCTGAATTGATAGTTCAAACATTTGTTTAACACTGGTTGTCTCTTAATATTAAAATTATACCTTTGGTTCGGAAGCCATGGCTCGGAGAAGAACCAACAAGAAACTCCGGCTTATATGTATATAATTATATTACGTAGTTACATATGCATTGACGACTGTCATACCTTGTCAGGATAGGCAGAGGTTGAATGACCATCAACTGAGCGTTATGATGGTCTGTCGCCACTTGAAACCCACTTTTTACCTGATAATTAGAATATTAGTAACAGGTGTTAAACCATGCCACCGTATACAAATACTGATTATATCTACTATTATATCTACTGATAATATGAAATACTGATATATAAAATAGGCATGTTTCTCCACTTGATTTCAGTCACCGGATAGTATGAACTATTTTCCCTTGGCCAGAATAGGCCTCTATCGGGAGCAGAATGTGGATTTCACACTGCATTCAAAATGGACGCGGCTGATGGATTTATAAGGTGTTTCTGTGGACGCTGGCTGCCCGCGGTAGTTCTTTGGCCACTTTTTATTTGTTTTTCATTCCCGCCTTAAATAATGTCTTCTTTCGAAAAACTCTTTGTTTAGGTAAAGAGTTGAACGTATAAATTTAGTTTAAAAAACGACTTTTTCGAACTTATATATTATAATAGATATTCCTAGCTGCCTTACTTCTAGACGTGTCACATATCTGAATAACTGGGTGCAGTAAGAATCATTTATTAACTGGCTAGAGACTACATAAAAATTGTCCTAGAAGTTACTGAAGAAATATTACGTATTCCAGTATCGTTTCTCTCTAAATATATACATGCGTGAATATAGTATGTATGGGTGACAGATGGTAGAAAATATATAGAAAAAGGTGTATGGATGTCGCTGAAGCGAAAGCGTTTTACCAGGATCACATAATGAGAGTTCATGATATCTGTCTACCCATTTGTAGCAAATTAACCATGAAGTGTATGTATGTACCAGAGAAGTTTTACATAATAATATATTGAACCCTGTATTTCCCTAACAGTGTAAGTAGAGACTATTGCCCACTTGAACGATTTCTCTTGCCTCACTCACACCTATTACTATTCTCATTCATACTCTATCGTTCTTCATATTTAGGTATACTTGTCTAATATAAATATCATTCAACCACCTGATAATATTTTCAAAATCCCAAACCAACAAATTCCCTTGATTAGCCTTTTTAGGAGCACGTAGGCAACACCATGAATGGGGTTCCGTAGCCTTAATCTTTATGAACGGAGGAAGTGGCTATCTAGGCACTTCATCACTGTAACACCACGTGGGGATAGTGGTATGCCGCGTTTACTAAGCGGCAGTGTGTTGTTAAGTTGCGCTGTACTAAATAGAGGGTCAGTAGTAAAGAGTAAATTCATACATACATACACATAACGCCCGTTTCTCTGTAAAGGAGTAGGCAGAGATCACGGATCCTGATATATATAGAGTGCATTCGTTTTGGTTGACTGCATAGTGTTAATCTGATGTCATCATTACAAAATCAATATAACATACTCTCAAATTAAGTGCAGTTTTCCATTCCATCTGTAATTACATTCCATCAGATTTCTGTATATCGTCTCAGAAATTACGGACACGTAAATTCGTGAAATTTGGAATTTGTTTATAGAATTAATTAAAATTAAATTCATTTAAGATTCACTTTAAACTTTATCCCTTTCGTCACATTTCTTCAGTAACTTCATTACCACAAATATCGGGACAAATGGGATCCGTGATCGCTGCCTACCCCTCTACAGGGAATCAGGTGTGATGTATATATATATATGTATGTATGTATCGAGCTTATATGCAATAGATTACATTTAGTCCATTAATCTTCTCCTAAAATATACAACTAGGAACTAACTACCACGTAACTAGCTTGCCTACGTCGTAGTCCGTGTAAACCCACCAAGAGATAAGCATCAGTGAGTGTTGCACCTCATTTAGCATGATCTCGGGACAGATTTCACAGCGGATACCCCCGCGGGACGTGTGTCGTGATTGCATCTGCTACGAGACCGCAATTCTAAGGCCTTTATGGTACATGGACATATTCACGCCTTTGCTTCCTTTATGGGATAGGCAGAGACTATTGTGCCAACTGGAAAGATCCTGATAAATCTCTTTCGCCTGACTTTAATCTATTAACCTTCTCATACATCCTATTGCTTGCGAGAAAGGTAATGATACAGTTTAACTCTTCGCATTGGTGTAGTTCATTAATGACATTGTACTTTGTATCATATAGTCAACTATATACTCCATTATGATAATAATAATATTAAGGACATTAATATAATTTATAAAATAAATATTTGTATTTTAACTTTTACCAAGTTAAGATGAGACGACTGGTAGTATATATTTAAAGAAAGGACATTACCGACCTACAACATTGTAAACTCCGCTGACCTCACTATCTGACACGTGGATATTGGCTATCTGGTGAAACCTTTGTAGTGATGACGATGGTCACTCAATACTATTTCTAAAAATAGTTAGTTAGTAATAATACTATTATTAGCACCCATATTTTTTTCTTATTGATTTTTATATTCTATTCTGTATTACAGAGAACAGGTGTTTTTATATACATACAGACACATACATCACTTCCGTTTTCCCACAGGGATGTAGGTACTTATATCTATTATAACTTTAAAAGGTAGGTACTTAAATCTATTATAACAAAGGTCAAACATCGTAAGAATACCTTTCTATTCCTTGAACAGGTAATAGTTAGTGCTTGTAAATGGCGACATGGTTTACCACCTGTCACATTGAGTACTGGCTATCTGATCAACACGTGGGTTCGAGGTGGCCATAGCTGAACCTCTGATTAATTCGCAAGGGTATCATGAAAATGATTGTTTGTCTTTCTGTGAAATATTTTACCTATAACCGAAGTAAAAAACTCTTTTCATTCTACTAAATTCACAGATCAGAACAAAACAGTGTGTGCACAATAGCCTCACATATCTTATGGTACAAAACCAAGTCTTGTCACGTACATAATTGCGACTCACACCCATCAGATAGGGGCAGACACGCGCGGCCTGGCCATAAGAGAGGAGTGCTAAAAAGTTATTTGTGGAAACTGCCGTACTGTTGAGATTCGATGTTTACTTATGAATGTAGATAGTCGCGAGATACTATGGGAGTTGAAATAAATGTAACGAGATTATTTTTACTTGCTTATTTTTTTACCATTATATACCACATTATTTTTTTACATTTATACAGAGACTAACGATCGCCACCTGGAACGATTCTGACAAATCTGTCTAGCTGCACCTGCGATGATTCTGGTAAATCTGTCTTGTTTCACTCACACCCATTAACCTTATCATACATGCTCTTCTGTTTTTCACACTACGTACACCCGCCTTGAGAAAAATGTTTCCAATTTGATCTGTATATGTATGTACATACTTTGTAGGCACATTTAAATCTGTTTTCACTACAGAGGAGTAGGCAGATCTCACAAACCCATTTTCATTCATACATATACGTTTTGAGAAGAGAATAATTATTGTTATGATGTATATGAAAATGTCAACAGGTATGCTGTGAACGAAAATATGAAGAATGTTCTAACCATTTTTGAGAATATTTCTTTATCAACAAAACTTACCTGTATAACGTAACTATCTATCTATCTCTAACGTATTACCTATTTTGAACAAACTCAGCTTTCTAGTGACCACTGCACTGCTCAGATGATGATTACTCACTCACTGCCTATCCAAAGGAGTAAAGTGATTCACAGTTAAGGCAGTATCACACGTTCATCAACACCGCAAGCCTGATGCTATCTTCGCCTTGTTTATACCAGTGTTGGGAGTCACTGCTGTTACTTCGCTACATAGCAGATGCTAGTTTGGGACGTAAATTGAGTGGTACTAGCTGCTTTTCATACATAATAATAATAATTTTTGGACATTATTACACCAATTGAACTAGCCCCTTGGTAAGTTCTGTGGCCGGTGGCTAACCGATCGCATCACGGAGGTCGTCAAAATTGCATTGGTGAAATTATCCATATTAATTTTATAAAGATAAAAGCGGTCACGCATGACCTTGCGGGGTAGTCAGAGCTTCAGGTGTCCATCTCCCCAAATGCGAAGTGTTGACCAGATTGTCAGTACTTAATGTGACAGGTGGTAAGCTGTGACGCCATTTACTAGTTTTGCAATTTTATTCCACCAGTAATTAGCCAAGTAGCAATTAATTTTATTTATTTTATATACTAATATACATATTGAGAAATTATGAAGGTAGTTCTTGAGTAAATGAAACCACAATGTCAATAGATTGATCTATATCCATATATATTTAAGATAACTCTCAATTCACAATTTTGCACGTGTCGGAACTGCCGCCGATGGCTGAATGTGCAGTTCCCATGTCAAAGCCACTAAGTAATAAAATATACAAATCAATTTACATAAAAACTAACATTTCTCAACGGATTCACTTCAATTTTGTTTTGTTATTGCGCTTAACAAACTAGACGAGTTCAATGGAAAATTACACATAGATTCTCATTATCATAATTATCATATAATTTGTATTTCAACTATCGTAACTATATAATACAAAATCTTAACCCATAACTTTTATCAATCGTTAATTTATTTACTCAGCTAGTGGAAGATTGTTGCCGAAACGAGTCGAATGCTTCGCCGGGCTATTGCCGAGAAATAAATAAATAATTTATATCAAAATTGAGAGGCAACAATCCTGTACTAGGATTCACAGCACAATTGACAAAATTTCATACTTTAACACGTCATGGATGCAAATAAAAGCTTACAGTATATGTACATTAGTCGACAGAGCGAAGTGAGGGATACGCCGATGCTGGCTCGATGCTTCAACGGAACAATCAATAGTAAAACATAGAAAAGTAAAAAATATTGGCACCACTTCAATTATGGCAAAATGGAAAAGAATCGAGCTCCAACAATTGACTTATAACTTTGATTAATTTTACTTCTTCCGGTAAAAACTGCTTTTGTGTAATGATTTATTTTACTTTTTCCAGTTGAAACTTTTTATGAGCAAGTAAAAGACCAAATGGTAATATTAGAACGAAAATGTTTTTAGTGTTTGATTATGGTATAGAGCCCGATATTGATGGATAAAGACCATTTGTGAGAATGAAGATTAAGGATTAATGTTAAATGATGTGAGTAATACTGATATCGAATATAATTTTCCTTCAATTGTTAGGGATATATCAAAAAGAAATTGCTTATCATATTGAGGCTCCAATCTCACAAATGCCAATAAAATAGACCGGATCCGCTTACGAAAATAGGATTACGTCACCATAGCAACCACCTAACAATAATACTCGTATTAAGCTTAAATTTATTTACAAAATTATTTATAATATATAAAGAAACGAGAGAAACGAAATAGGAACGAAACGATCAATGCTACGACGCGGCCGACCAGTGACTGAGGCCTTACTACGCATTTACAAGCTATGTGACAACGCCCCCCTTTAACGCCCTATTCTCCTGGCCACTGGGTGAGACGAGACTGGGTATTGTGCAGCGCCTCAAAGGCTTAAAGATTCAGATGATATGGTTGATACAATTTCGGAATAGCCAATAATAAATATGCTTTACGATGAAAATTTGAAACCAACTTAAACTATTTACTGCTTAGTGGAATTCCTACAAAATCCAGTCTCACCTAACCCAGCAACCATACTCCCTTATGTCACGAAGAATTCACGTGACCCTCAATTGCACGCAGGACTCCCTTCTGAGCTTCATTTACAAGTCATTCGTGGGTCTCCACGTCGAGGCCGTTGACCATGCGCTCGATGCTCTTGAGGTCCGACGCCGGGGCTGGTGCTTCGGGGGGAGGCTCCGCGGAGGCCGCCCTGGCTGGAGCAGGCGGTGACCCTGGCCTGGGCCTGGCTGGACTCGAGCTAAGACTCCTCGCTCTGGGCGCCACCTGCTCGAACGCTGACCCGTGGGTAGGCAACGCGTAGGGCTGAAACCGATGGGTCTTCGCCGGCGTAGGCGCTGGGGGCACGGGCGGCGGCGGCAGGGAGTACTGCTGCAGCAAGGGATGCAGGTTGAACAGCAGCCCTGGAGGCATTTGATGGGGAGGGAAGAATGGGGGTGGATATAATGAGGGAGGGTATAAGTAGGGTAGGAGAGGCGGTTGCACGGGAGGTCCTAGGGACACGTCGGGTGCAGGGGATGGCCTTGAGGGTCCCGCTGGTGGGGAGGTGGCTCTGGGGCCGCCGGAGCACGAGGAATCTGAGTTTCCTTCCAGGGTCTCGTCGGGGCCTGAGTCTGCGCCTCCGCCGCCACCTCCTCCGCTACTCGAGCTGAACCATGCTGTAACAAGAGGTTATTGTTAGTCTTGAATATTCTGAAGAACCTTTTAATTGATATATGATCAAGGCATGAAAATCGTTATTCCTTGTCAATTTTTAAATTAAATTATTACAAATTTTGCTATTATAAAATTTCGTTATGAGAAGGTTGGAACCTCTCTGTAAAGTCAGGAATCCTTGTTTAGCTCACTTAGCGTAGAGATTTTAGGGTTCAAGTTAAGAGCTATGGTTCTTTATCGACACCTACGACTTGCCAGGAAGGTTATCACCAACTATCATTGCATTTACATCCAGGGAACCCAATGAAATTCTATAAACACTATCCATATGGTGGTACTCACAGGTGCTGTTGTGATGAGAGGGCGGCGGAGGGCTGTTGGGTCCTCCCACGTCGAGGGGCCGCTCATCATCCTCGTCTCGGTTGTCGGACCTCGCCGTCAGCATCGCCTGCCTGCGGTACACCGACAGACTACTCATGTTAGTAACAGAAACATCGAATGACTACCTCTTAGGATCTAGGATGACGGACTGTAACTGCAAATGCAACTCAACTCGCAACGGTGTCATTGAGGCTTATATGTGGTGACAAATTCCGGCTTGGAAAGGGAAGTGAGGTTTATTTTAAAGTTTATGATTGTAGTGTCTTGTGCTAGTCTGGGACGTAAAAAGAATGCAAACTAGCTGCCGTTCTTCCCGACATATTGTAGTATGCGACTAAGGGACAAGAGATAAATAGAATCTATTGGGCGATGGGCTACAACCTGTCACCAATGGCCCCGTAAGGGATTGAAGGACGTTAATGTACTTGTATATGTATGTATGATAGAAGTGACTGTTATTGCTTGTAAGTGAGAGGTGAATGAACACGGTTAATATAAAATGTGTCGATAGTCCATATTAGATTTAGCTAGTATCTAATATGATAGGTGAGTCTGTCGTCGTAAACAGATATTGACTGTTATCAGTATTAATTAACCAAAGATAAATGACCCATCCAGATACTGAAGAAGCCCAGCCTTGTTTAACTTCGGTGCTCTAACGTTAACCGACCTATGTCTTGCTATAAATTCAAATTACATTACATCAGGTAGCTTTGTAATGTTGATATTTAAGAGTTTTAAGCTTCCTATAGGTACTCAAACATATCTCGTAGTAATACAATTTTTATCTCGTTTACATATGACATGAAAAAATCTTATTGGTCACTTAGTTGTGTGTATATTGGATTTAATGTCATATGGAATATTGGTGACAGGGTGCTAGCCTATCGCCCAATAGATTCCATATAACCCTCGTCCCTTAGTTGCCTCCTACAACAAGCCACGAAGAACGGCAGCTAGCTAGCATTATTTTTACGTCCCAGTCTAGCAGTAAGACAGGACAAGATTTTCAAATTATCGATTGAAAGAGTGCGCAATAAAATCGATGGTAACCCCAAGAACTGAACCCGGGTAATGAAGCGACGGGGTGTCAACCATCTGACATTTGGGATGGTTAATGACACACACCCTATTCCCCGCGAAAGGTTAATAGTGTCTAAATGATAATAAGCTTTTGTTCAGTTTTTATAAAAATAGTTTTCAAGTTCTTTCCCTTGTGGTATGACTCGAATAGAATGTTGGCAGTATTCTTACATATGTATGTAGTAAATGTAAAAGTAAACTACTATATTTATTCTCGTCAAGTCCTAAAATGAAACTTAAGATATCGTAAGTTCTGACGGTCTAGTGATATTGGATTTCGACTGAATAAAGTATCAAAAAGTATCTACTTATATCCGAAAAGGTTCTATGCCTATCGTATTTATCTAGGATAACATGTGTTCAATACACTAGTGGTGTAAAAAACAATGATTCTAGCTTCCCAAAAATGTTTCTAATAAACCTTTTAAAACTTGGATTTCAAAGATATCCTTTAAAGATTGAACTGTCTCATTGTTTTGCGGTAAAGTCGTGGGATGCTCCTCGATTCATTTTATTAACTTGTCTCGGCGACAGATAGAATTTAATTTGCACTCTGCCCTTATGAATATAGGGGTGGCGCGTGTACTATTATTTCAATTCATATTTAAATAGGAAAAACGAACTGATAAATAAATTGCTTGGAATTTCTTGTGCCTATTACAGAAAAATATACGAATAAAAAGTATACTTTTTTACTTGGTAAAATATATACCAAGTAAAACATATACCTTTGATGAAAAGAATTAACTATAATGAAAATGTTTGTGAGATACACATTAACCGAAAAATTTAGATTGAGGTACAACTATCAATGTCAGAAAATTTTATTAAACTTATATCTTTATAAAAGTCTTTAGAATTATATATAGGATCGATATTATTACAAGCCACAAAGCACGTTTGTGAGATTAGAGTAAAAAGACTATTTCACAAGATAATCAATTTAGTTTTCTTTCTTATCAATTCTACAACAATAAACAAAACCAAAACTTTATTTAACAACATATGGAGTCAATTATCGAAATATTTATTATTAAACCTTTTAATTTTATATTCAGTATTAGTGTCAGCCCTGGCCCTTGGGAGCATTAGGGTATTCCCGTTACAAAGTAAACCGTTAGCGGCAGGGGTGGCCGCCTTGTAATTTCGCCAAATTCTCATCCCTCCGAAGAATAGTTCAACCGCAGCCCTCGACCCTTTTTATCTCCGCTATTTTTGTCTCCGGACACATGTTTTGCAAGCTAAAAAGATCTTATTGATTGCATTACCGGACTGATTTGGGACCACGCCGCGGTGCGAGGGTCAGACGCGATTTGGGAGCGAAACGAGCGCTGTTTGAGGTTGGAGTAATATATCTTTATTGGTTTTTATTTGGAGATAATCGGTTTATACAAACAGGAAATAGGTAGTCAATTTCCACATTTAGGTACTCAGTGTGTGCTGAAATGTGAGATTTTTATAGAGATTAAACTTTATATTTACCTTAGCAATTATTGTCTATTAATTAATTAGAGTAACGCAACTTAATTGATTTTGATATTACACTCTTTTTATGCAATCGCATTTTACTATGCACTACGGAGCTAGATATAGATGAACAGAATCCATATTTCATGAAGATCGCGTACTACAAGAATCACGTTTATAGTACCTATCCACTGAAAATGTGACTAAATATCTGTCACTAAGTTCAGTTGTTATTCTAGAACCTTCATAGAGCTTTTGTGCCATATACACGCTTTTCCCGAGCAATATCGATCGCTTGCCGCTCATTGTTAGCGAGAGCGGCGAGGCCTCAGACAAAGGGCGCATCGCTTATGCGTGCCATGTGTGGCCATTTTCCCCGTACGCCGCTTGTCAAAATGCTCACGATTTCCCGCCTCCCGGCCGCCATGTTGGAAAGATCCGTTTCCGCCGAGCGGGCACTTCCGGCGCGCGGATGCTGCGGCTACCGGCCCTTCCGGTGCCGACTAACTGCCTCTTTCATTCTCTATTTGTGGACAGGACCGTGTTCTATTGATATTTAACATGGTAACGGGTTAATATAATTTACTCGACGATTGTTAGCAAATTGACACCTATTTTCCGTTTAAATGACATCAGAATTACGAACATTAAAAGTAAACGTGATAAAATATGGTCTTTAATCTTTAATGCATCTTGACAGCGATTTTAATACGTATTGAGTATGCGTATATAACATATTTGTTATGTTAATGCTGTTAAAATGTGTGTTCACCTTGGCACGTAAATGCTATGTATTTCCATGGCTAAAGTTTCATCTAAGGCGCGTAGTGTGGCGCCGCCCTAGAGCACATTAGGGAAATAAGTCGGAGGCGATTTTATCGCGAAAATCCAATTTCCTCCTTTGCACGCCAGAGAGGCAAAAAAGGCGAATGAGCTCTCTCCTCATGGCACGAGCGACACGAATAAGGAGGTCCCGGCCCACCTCATTTGAATTGGGAGCGACGGCGGCCTTAATTAATTTCAAGACCCACACAGGCTAATTCAGTTGGCTGTTAACTTCCCTTAAATGCGTTCTGTCCTGAGAGACGCTACATTTCCTCTGTCACATTTTGTATTTATCGAGGTCGTTATGGCGTTAACTTGGAATATTTCTTATGTACTTACATACACATCACGCCTGATTCACTGTAGAGGGGTAGTTAGAGATCACGGATCCCCATTTGTCCCAATCCTGACAGACCACTTTCGCTACATTGCTACTCATACATCTTATCATATACACTCGGCGGTTATAGGTAATAGAAAGTGTTATGTCAAAATGTATATAAGTAGTGAATAAATGTTTTTCTATCTTTCTTTTATGATAGACATTCAAGCCCCAACCTAACGTCACCCTTTTTCAATACAGCGTCTATCTGACTGTTATAGTATGTCTTATTTCTTACATTATCCCAAAAAACTCAACTACTACTTTGCCGTTATATATCGAGACAAAAGGCAGCATTATACTGCCTTCATATGCTAGCAAAAGTCTAGTTTTTTAGCCATTTAAACGTCGCCATTAGTCCACCTGATGTGGGACACCTATTGGTTGCGTGTTGGATGAGTTATTTTAATCATAGCGCCTACGCGTCGCTATGTAGGTGAGTAGAGATGTGGTTTTGCTCCAATTTATGTTGTGTGGCTAATGGGCTTGAAGCCTGTTAGAGAATGGCGATGGGCGAGCGATTAGCAAAGGGTTTAATTAAATATGGTACGAATTAAATGGACAAAATGGCAATTTGTTAACCATGTTTTATAATGCGATAAAACGTCTAACAACGCGAAATTTGGTACGTTTTATTATTATTCTGTTCTTACGTAAATAAACGCTTATAAACAATTACCGTAGTAATGTTGACGCACTGGTTTTCGTTAGATCGTTGAAGTTAAGCAAGGGCCGTGGTTAGTAACTGAATGGCTAAGTAATCTGGGTTTTTAAGACCCTGCTGCCTTGTTAGGTTTGCTGAAGATATGTACCTATGAGTCAATTGGAACGGTAAGAGAGACTCTACACCTGACAGATAAGCTTCTGGCTATCTGGTAAAATCTAGGTTTTGACTAAAACCTTAGCTATCCGAAAACGCAAATCAGAATCACATTATAATATTATAATCTATATAGAACCAAACAGATGTAAGAAATATTAGAGTGTGTTACACAGTTATAATAAACTATACTACCATAGTCTATAGTTGTTTATACCAACGGTAAAATTTCAATTCTAAGAGACAACCAGTGTCAAGCAAATGTTTTGACTTTGAATGAATGTACTTATGTTGAATAAAAACATTTGATTTTAACTTTATCACATTTCTATTATAGTCTATTCCTAGGCTACTCCTAGATACATGTAGCAAGTAGGTTCTAAGTGGATTAGGTACTTACTTCTTCTCACGCTTGCCGGCACCCGTGTCCCGAAAGCCCTTCGCGAAGGGATTGTTGTCGATCTTCAGCTGCGTTATCTGTGAGGAAAAAGGGTTTTAAAGATAAACGCGTTCACGACCTTAATGGAAGAACGGCAGTTAGTTAGCATTATTTTTACGCCCCAGACTAGCAGTAAGACAGGACAAGATTATCAAATTATCCATTAAAAGACAACACAAACGCATTCACGACCATTAACCCTTGCGGGGTAGTCATAGGTTCAGGTGTTCATCTCCGCAATTGCGAAGGTAGTAATTCTATGGCCACCCCGAACCCACGTGTTGACCAGATAGTCAATGTGACAGGTGGTAAGTAGAAAGGGTTATAATATGGTGCTGTGACTGTAGTATAAGGAAAGAAGGAATCTATGTCTTTAGCAAACATACAAATCGGCGTTTTTTATCGCTTTTAAACAAAAACTCAGAGTCAAATACCTTAAGCTACATGATTTGCAAAATTTGTAACAAGTTTCCCGACAGTCGCCGATTAAAATTGGCTTAGTCTTTGAGTCTCAAATGACACTAGTGATTGCGAAAGAATATTTTATTGAAAAAAATCTTATTTTGACAATGTCTCTATTGGTTAATTTTTCTCTCAATGAGTTATTAGAATAATTCTTACAGTAACTATGTAGGTACAGTAACAGTAATTACGTTACATGCTGACTATCTGGTTAATATCAACATGGTTTTTAATACTGATTTTAAAATGGCCATAAAATGATTCTCTTACAACACCATAAGGTTTGCATACATACATACATCACGCCTGATTCCCTGTAGAGGGGTAGGCAGAGATCACGGATCCCTATTTGTCCCACTGACAGACCACTTTCGCTTCATTGACATTCATACATCTTCTCATACACTCTCGGCGGTTATAGGTACACCTAACGTCACCTTTTGTCATAACGTTTGATTGTTACGAATCCTTATGTAGGTAACATAACATATAACAGTCAGATAGACGCTATATTGAAAAAAGGTGACGTTAGGTGTACCTATAACCGCCGAGAGTGTATGAGAATATGTATGAATGTCGATGAAGCGAAAGTGATCTGTCAGTGGGACAAATAAGGATCCATGATCTCTGCCTACCCCTCTACAGGGAATCAGGCGTGATATGTATGTATAATAATAATAATAATCATATTTGGACATTATTACACCAATTGAACTAGGCCCTTGGTAAGTACATTTAAGACTTGTGTTAAGGGTACTAGTCAACGTATATTTAAGAAATATATACTTATTATATATAGATAAATACAAATATAGCATATATAAGTTTTTAACTCTGCCACCACCGGGAATCGAACCCGGGACCCCACGATTAGCGTTCAGGTGTCTAACCGATCGCGCCACGGAGGTCGTCAAATCGGAGGTCGGAGGTGTATGTATGTATGTTTTAGACGCTGTATTCACAGATGGCACTGACCTTCTCGTTCTGGTAGGCGGTGACGGCGATGAACTCCGTCTCCTTGAACACGTAGGTGCGGAAGGTGGAGTAGGGCAGCTTCAGGATGTCGTTGGCGCGCACCAGGTGGAAGCGCGGCTGGTACTTGTGCATGGAGTTCAGGATCGTCTGCGACACGCACTTTAGACACGTTAGGACGGGCTTTTCTGATGCTGATCAGGTTAAGGATGAACTGGACTGTGTTGCTTAACATACATACGATTCACAACTTGTGCAAATGGATTAAATATTAAAATATATCAGTTGTTAGTTCTGAATTCGGTAGGTATAAAAAGGCATTACTTAAAAAATATAATAATTTTAAGGATCCGGTAACCTAAACGAGAATGTCACTAAAGATCAGGTAAATACCTTATTAATAAATTCCATAAAATACTCTGACACACTTAATTTATAATAAACAAATAACTAATTCATAAATTTCAACTCGCGCGGGTATGTAACGCCAGTATATTCAAAAAGCATAATATAAAATGTATTACATAGAAAAATTACAATTTCTGACTGGTTTTAACTTTCCAAAATAAACTTTTTCACTAATCTTTTAACTATGGCTAGAATTATAGATTAATTTTATTAAAGATATTTGTTTATAACACTAAAATTGTTACGAATAAGGGAGCATTTTCGGCTCTACAATTCCGTCAACCCACAGTATCTATTTGAGCCAATTTATTATTCAAATTGTCGTCGTCTCACCCACTATTACGGGTATCAGTAAGCTTTTGGGGTGCGGAATCCACCGTTTTTTCGGTCGTTTTCGGTTAGATAATAGCCGTGGAGTGACCTCAACCTGTACTTAGCAAATTATAGAGTATTTGTAGACCTTGGCTCGTGTAATTGGGGAGTGAATAGCTAATGTCGCAGGGGCATTTCGACGTCATCGAAGCCTGCTTTGGTCGGGGCATTAATTTATTGCCATGCGTCATTGTCAAGGAAATGAAGATTGCTGTTTGTGTGGGTGGCTTGAATTATTGTTATTGGGCCTGACTAGACTTCTTTTTATGGATCGATCTTATTTGGAAACTTTTTGCATGCGTCTGATCGCCTCATTAATTACGACATGATTTATTTTGCATAGTTTCCTTAAACATTGCGACTGTAGACACTTTTGGCTTGTAAATGAAGAGTCATTTTAGCAATGAGTGTGTGGTCTTAGCACTTTGTTACATAAGAACTTATAAGACTGTAACCTACCTGTAATCTACCTCGAAAATTCTGAGGTTCTAACCTGATTCCATCAGTATATACAATGATCTGACTTAAGATATGTCATTAGAAACCTACATACAATGTTTTCAAGCATCAACAGATAAAAACATAGTTTCTTATAAACAAAAGATGCAAAACTGCTATCAGCAGCCGATCACGTCGTGTCATTGAATATTAATAAACATGTTTGCATACAAACGAAATTTCTGCATTGCGAACACAATACCTGACGTTGCATCGATGTTGATGGAAAATAATTGGCAAAACCCGCAGCGTTTCTGTGTCTACAGATTCATATTAACTTTTGTAAACTTTAAAAACTAAATTCTTTTAAATGACCCGCCTTAACACGGCGTATTATCGACTACCTGAAGGAAAATTTATCTAACTGTAACTAGGTGAATTAGTTAGGTTAGATATTTGCTAATAATAGGTTCATTCTACCTCTCTAGGCACATACCTATATATTAGTAAAATCTAATATGTATAATGCTAGTTATAGCAGTACGTGTATCTATCTACCTACGCAAGAAGTCAATATAAGTAAGTATATGTAGGTATCTACAAATTTAGGTACGTATTTCTATGTACCTAATGCTTCTGCATATTTTCACACATCTAATTTTATCTAAGCTTAATCGCACTGGTGAACCTATCACATCAAACCCAAACAACTAAAATAACAAACAGTCAAACTCATACATCTAATTTCCTATTCTAACCTATAAAACTAACTACTCCATTTTACGTAATCCATTATAAGAATCTCATTCGATTCGTAATCAAGAACGGTTTGGGGTCGAAAGATAGCTTTATTGAGCGGTTGGGTCTCTTAAATACTTTTAATTTGGATGTAAATGAGCGTGATGGTGGTCCGAGGCGCCGTGCGATTAGCCATGATAATTGGCGGCATTTTATAACCCAGCTGCGGCGGGGAGCAACCGTGGCGCCCCGGAGACGCTTCGGCTACGTTTTAATTGGATCGGGTTATAATTATGATGACGTTTTGGTTAGATGTTAAGATGAGTCAATAGTGGAATTTGGAATAGTATAGGAGGTACTGATTACTTCCGTAATAATAAAAAGAATTTTACCTAAATATTTCAATTCAATGTAGGTTGTAGGTACCTAACCGATTTACAAGTTTATTGATAGTTTCTAAACATACCTATTCGACATATCTGTTTCATTTAATTTATATTTTGTCTTTAATTGTATCTATATGATAAAATTCTATTAAACAAATCCTTTTAAGTACAAATTTTACAGTAACGTGGGGAATAGTTCAGCCATCGAAACATAGATGGCAGTTGCGGTTTTGACACGGCTTCAGCTGTAGGTACTAACTTATGTTTCTCAAGTTAATAAATTTAATAACCATTATACATTTAAACTATTTTTTATTGCTAAGGGATTATTTATGACTGTACTAAGAAATATTAACCTACTATTTCGGTACACTATTTCTTATAAGTACACTTCGTCACATGAATACCATATTTATTTTACCTTACAATTTTAAGCCTATTTTACTGTATGTAGGTATGAAAACTATAGCTAAGACTATAGTATAAGGTACAGTAAACCTTTTAAGTAAAAGCATCAAAGGGTAGCGGAGTTTATTTAGTTAAAAGCGACGACGCCAAAAGCTTATTCCGTAAACGCCATCACTCATTTGACGCCGAGCAGCCGCACACATATCTATCTCTCTCCAACACGTGCATCTCGTATCTAGCCATCTCGGAAGGCGTGTTCCAGCTATTGTCACACTGTTGATGGATGCATTTTTGCAATTTTAATTCGCGCTGCGATCACCGAACGTGTTTCGGGTTTTAAATTGTTTTATTATTGACAACTAGTCTGGACTAAACGGAATTAATATAGCTGCCTTTCGTTCCTTTATCAATTCGTGAATCAGTCATTGTATTAATAAGAGAATTTGCGAGTTAAAATGAATTTCCTGATGGTTCTTCTCCTATTAGGAATTTCGGATAAGTAGTTGGTAAGGTTTCATCCATTTTAAAAGAACTTCATAGCTGTATTTTCTCAATCACCTTTAAAATTACCAGACTATCTTTTTTATCAGTTGCGATGGCGTTACTATACCTACTTAGGGATTATACCTATGTTACCTCACGTAATTTACAGGTAGCTAACCCAATCACATAATGTAAATTTTCCCTAGCCCTTCAACCTCCTAGGGCTATCTAATTAGTAGTAACTAAGAAAATGAATTAGTTGCCTTTCTATTTACCTCCTAGACACAGACAAACGCATTCACGACCATTAACCCTTGCGGGGTAGTAATTGTATGGCCCCCTCGAACCCACGTGTTGACCAGATAGTCAGTACTCAATGTGACAGGTACTAAGCCATGTCGCCATGTACAAGCACTAACTATTACCTATTCGGGCAACAGGTAGGTTTCCTCACGATGTTTTCCCTCACCGTAGTATTCGATGCATTTCGTAAATGTATTTTTAATACGAAAATGTACATAGAAATTCATTTCTATTGGTACATATTCAAGCGGTATTCAAACCCTGTACCCACTGATACAGAGTCAAGCCCCAAACAACTGAGTTACGTCGAACACCTCCTAGACTACCCTACCAAATAGACAAATAGACATCTACCTACTCAGTATCCTTCATCCGGTTGCAACCTAATCCTGTAAAGCCTACTTCACGAAGCCTGTTAGAAAAATAGAAAAAAGTGTTTTAACTCAAGCCTACGGATTACCACAGAGGAGCCGCAGAGACAATATTGACAGAGCACACACTGCTTAACTGTCGACCAACAAAGGGTTCGATCAGGGCCTTTTTACGGCAAAAGCGAAGGCAAACAGCGATGGGCTGACACACCCGGGACTGAGTAAGATGCGATGAGGGGAAAGAATTGTTTGGATTAGAAAAAGTGTGAAATGGTGTTTGTTATAACCTTGTTACACTGTACTAAAAATCTTTAAAATATACGTAATAAAATTTAATGTAGTTAATGCTTCTAATAATGTTCAGTAATCTAAAACTTAAAGGAAGGGTAGGTAGGTATGTATAGAAAATATCTACTAGTAAGATATAAATAGATACCATATGTGTTTTGTCGTTAGGGAAAATTACCTATTTATGTTAAAACATCTACATATTTCTCTTCCTAGGTAGGTAATAAGTAATAGATAAATTATCTATGAATCGTCTTTGTATTTGTTTAGAACTCAAGACAGCTTATTAACACAAGATATACTTATACCATTTATTATCTACTATACAACTTAAATGCTAACTTTTAAAACAAAACAAACTTCATAACAAATGAAGACACGCTATCTTTATGGTACCAAACCTACTCGACATACATATATCAGTAGTCATTACAAATACAGCTTAGCTTTGCAAAGCCCTATAATTTACCTTACCATATCCTATTTTAACCAAATGGATGAGTATGGAGACAGTATGAGTAAGTCGCCATTACTCAACCTATCATTTGGAGAACCTACATGCATTTTAGGCATTATACAATTCCTCTAACTAAAGCGAACTTCGATTTACTTAATGTAACATGCGATGTATTACCCCATCCCAAATTGAACGGTTAATGGGTCACCCAATGATAGGCTTACGTGCTTACCCAAGATATGCTGGGTATCGTGTCTACTTGTATTTTAAGGAACAATGTAATAAGTTTTATAGATAGGTAACATATGTATGGTTCAGTTATATACATGGATTAATATGTTAATTTTTCCGTATATTAATACCTGTCTTGTACTATTCTTGGACGTAAAAAGAATGATAACTAACTGTTGTTCTTCCTAGCATGTCGTAAGAGGCGTAGGGACTAGAGGTAAATGGGATCAGTTAGACGATGGGCTAGCTACCAGTCACTAACTTTCCATATGACATCACGACCCGAAAATACTAAATCTTCGAGGTTCTTTTCACCCCAAAAGGGATTGAAGGATGTTAATTTACATATATTTAAGTATTCATAGTTTCACGGCTCATATCTACGTTGTCAGTAGTTACGTGTAAACACTGAGTACCTATTCAATAAAGTTTGCTAGTAATAGGATAAATGACTATACATGATGTTTGACAACTTTTAGAAAATCACATCGGACGTATACATCTGTTATTACTTGTGCACGTGATCAAGTTAACAATATTTTTGAGAAACTCGCGACTTTACAAACTCAAATACTTTATTTTACAAAAACCGTATTTTAGGCATCAATGCAAATACAATTAAAACCACCTCTATATCTCCCAGTAGCCTCTCATCTGGCGATCGGAATGCGATTACTCTAATTAGCCTAGTGCTCAAGTGTTGGTAAGCACTGAGTCGCTTAGTGCTTTGGTGGTGCGGTAGCGCAGGTACAAATTACTCAATTAGCATATTTATTTCGGACCTCGCCTTGTCTCTGCGTGTCCTGACATCCTTTTAGGGTTTGGTCTTACGGGGCGATAGATTGGAATGCGTATTATGTTAATGGTTACTTTGGAATGAATTTTAGAGGTATTGCAACTCGGTGGGTGTATCGATGTGTAATGTGACTATGATTACGTTTGGCATATTTAGATATATAAGTAACGAGAAGAGTTTAATTATTAAATTAATATCCATAGTAGTCGTTGTGTGTAATTCCATTACAGAGTGTAAGGTTATGGGTAAGATTTATAGTACCTATCCCAAAATAGACGTATGGAATTAAAATACTAAATAATGTATAAATAATCGAACTTAAAATAGACGAACGTAAACATTTGAAGAATATTTAACCACCAAAATTAATAAAGGCCAAATAATCTCTGCTTAACCCTCTATATTAACTATAAATGTATCTAACTAGACTATCAAACCTTCAAATCCACCTCACGACCATCTCATTACCCCACAGCTCCACAAGGAATCAGCCTAACCCAGTCGATCCATTAGCGATTAAGCAGCGATCGGCGCGAGTACTAAATTACAATAAATATTTGCGGCCGCTCAAAGGGCGCCGCCTTTGAAGTCGCCGACACACGCGCCGCCTCCGATTGAGACGCGTAAGAGGCACTGAGGGACACGGCTTACTTAGGGTAAAGGCCTGGTGACAGTTGGTTAGGAGCTAAGGGTCTAGCACAGTACACTCTAAATATGATATTAGGATATTTAATTGATGGATGTGTGTCCTTGAGTACAGTCAGCGCTAAGTGCAGTCTCAGTAACTTTTTATAAGGTTTAAGTTTATAAGAACAAAAGACAATGTAATCCTCTCTCTCTCTCTCGATATAATTTATAGTATTCTTACAAATAAATTACACGTGATTTATCCTTAAGACATCACTACACGTTGGGTGCTGTCTATCTAGTAAAACGTGGACTTTAAGTAACCCATACCGAACATGCTTTCGAAATTATAAACATGGACACTCAAGCCTCCGACACAATAAAAAAGGGTGTTAATTTACACAAGTCGTGAAGCGTATATATGTATATATGTTTTCTTTAAGAGATAAATATTCTAATTAAATTCCCTAATTATAGTTCGCATGAATCTTATTCCTTCCATCTTACCCTTAATGACGTAAGTACTAACATAAATTTTCTAATGGCAATGAGCAAGTATCTTTTCCTTACTATAACCTTAATGAACATAAGGTATACAATATCATTTCTTCCCTACTCCAATTTTACAGTAATGTCTCGGAGGCACAAGGAAAGATGTTCCTACAGCCTAAGGCCTAACACTTTAGCATAATTATATCTTGCGAGGCTCAGCACTCGGAAACCACTATTAACCAACAAGGTGTAGCACTAATTGTATGGGAGACATGTAAATATTTGTCAAGAGAACCTACATGCGAATTAGAACTTTATATTGTTAATGATAAGATAGATAATCCTGTGTGTAAAGTGGCTAAGTTTTACGAAAATGAGGATGGCTAAAGTTAAGGTGCTATTCATCAATTTGACATAAATCAAGTATGGTGTATTATTATAATTATAATTGATTTTAAGGGGATAAGGGGGAGGGGATTTACAAATGAAGATTAGTTCTATTGTTTTGCCTAAATTATGTTCGGATTACCTGTCTAATATGATTTTTTGTTTTGCGTTAGAAATATAAAGACGAAAGCTACAATTAACTTAACAAAATATATTAAAATGAAACTTCAGTACCGATTTATCTATTTTCATACCAAATTATCAATCACCACATGATAAATCTATCTCAAAAACCTCAAACAATTATTACACGGGAAGCGCCCTTAACAAACCCAAAAAACAGAAGATTGGCGTAAAAACTTTGTGTTAACATTAAATAATTATAGTTTGAGCAAACTATCAGAGTTCGTATAGTCAATTAAGGTTATAAATAGGCTGTATAGCCGTCAGCTGTTCAGTGTTAGCCTCCTATGACAAATTGCTTCCGTCGTACGAATTCGAACGATCAATGAATGCTGAATAATGAGGGTTTTTTGGTGAAATGTATTACGAATTAAGTGACGTTTCTTCGCATTAAAAAGTCAAAGTCAAATGTTTTTATTCAACATAAGTACAAGTACAGTACATTCATTGAAAGTCAAAACATTTGCCTGACACTGGTTGTCTCTTATCATTGAAATTCTACCGTTGGTTCGGAAGCCCTGGCTCGGGAGAAGAACCAACAAGAAACTCCGGCTTTCAGGATTTTTTGCCCAGTGCCATTTACAAAAACAAATTTATAAAGAAACATAATTAACTTTGCACATATAGCTTAGATGCACTCATTGCCAACCCTGAGCATCGGCAAGGTAGTCTCCGACCGCGTAGTAAGCGCCCCGGACTAGTCGGCCTCTAACTATAGTCTTAAATTTAGGCAAGGGCAATCGCGTAATCCAGTCCGGTAAATGATTATAAAAACGCACGCAATTTCCAATAAAAGATTTCTTGACCTTTTGAAGCCTCGAGGGCGCCACATACAGCTTATGTTTGTTCCTAGTATTAATTTTATGAACATCACAGTTTCTTCTAAAAATATTTATATTTTTATGTACATAAATGACACAATCATATATGTACTGAGCAACAACCGTCAAAATATCAATTTCTTTAAATTTTTCACGAAGTGACTCTCTGGGGCCCATTCTATAAATGCAGCGAACAGCCCTCTTCTGCAAAACGAATATTGTGTTTATGTCAGCAGCACAACCCCACAGCAAGATGCCATAAGACATAATGCTATGAAAGTAGCTGAAATAAACAACCCTAGCCGTGAACTCGTCCGTGTATTCCCTAATCCGTTTAACAGCATATGCCGCGGAACTAAGTTTTTTAGATAAAACGCGAATGTGGTCTCCCCACTGTAGCTTTGAATCTAAAGTTATCCCTAAGAAGACAGTAGTATTAATTTTATCTATTTTCTCATTATTTATTATTAGATTGGTTTCGACACCATTAACATTTGGCAAAGTAAATTTAATACATTTTGTTTTATTATTATTAAGAACTAAATTGTTATATTGAAACCATTGAACTACATCTCCTATCACCGAGTTTACTTTTTGCGACTCATCAATTTTCCTGCTAATTTTAAAGATTAGGGATGTGTCATCAGCAAAAAGGACCATCCTGCACCTATTTTTAGTTACAAAAGGTAAGTCATTTATGTATACTAGGAAAAGAAACGGACCTAATATTGAACCTTGAGGCACCCCCATCTGGACTGAACGACCCGACGACCGCTCCAAACCAATAGTTACTTTTTGTACTCTATTACTTAAATATGATTTTATTACATTTAGTGAATTATTTTTAACTCCATAATACTCTAATTTTCTTATTATTATATCATGTCGGACACAATCGAACGCTTTAGAAAGGTCACAGAAGATACCAAATGCATCCTGTGACCGTTCCCAGGCATCAAAAATCCCTTTTATTAATTCTACACCAGCATCAGTGGTGGACAAACCCTTTGTGAAGCCAAATTGTTTAGAATGTAGCAGTCCGTTCAAATTAAAATGGTACAACATCTGATTTAACAAGATTTTCTCGAATACTTTACTTAATGCTGGTAGCACGGATATTGGACGGTAATTAGATGGGTCCAAGGTACTACCAGACTTATATATCGGTGTTACTCTACTTAGTTTCATTAAATCAGGGTACGAACCTGATTCTATCGAGGCATTGAAAACCGATGCCAGATAAGGTGCCAACAAGTCAATAATAACACTAATTGTTTTGACCGAGTGTCCAAACAGATCCACAGTTTTTTTCTTACTGAAAGTTTTGAATGTTTTTATTATTTCTAATGGAGTTGTAGGCCTAAAACGGAACTCACCATCACAACACGGGGCCGACAACGCAAGCAGATTGCAAGCCTTCTCAGCGCAACTGTTTAGTGAGCTGGATGTCATCAAAGGGAGGTTTCCAAAATATTCTTCAAAACATGAAGCAACATCTGCTTCGCCACATACAATTTTATTATTAAGTTTAAGCTTTAGATTATTTTGATTACATGTTTTAACTCTACCAGTTTCAGATTTAATGACATCCCACGTTTCCTTGATTATATTTTTAGATTTGAGTATTTTATTCCTAATATACAGCGACTTAGCCTGGATACAAACGTTTTTGAATATCTTTGAATATAATTTTACATAGTTTCTAAAAGTTACACTAAAGTTTGTTGTTTTTTCTTCATATAATCGATACAATTTTGTCCTACTAACATGGATACCCGGTGTTGCCCAATCACTAAACTTTTTCCTTGAATTTATATTTAAAGTTTTTGGAATAAAAACAGATTTATGTTCCCCATTAATTAGATCAAAAACTGTTTGGAACATTTTGTTAGGACAGCTACTGTGTATATTAAACAATCTTAGTTTGTTGTTAATTTGTTCTCTAAAACGCTCCAAACGCCGTTCAGTTACCGGAATACAAGTTATTAGCTGAGAATTAATAGAATATATATTTTTGTTAAACGAAGCTAACAGGCCACTGTGATCAGACCTCAAAACATTAATAATTTTGCTGCTGTTTGGGTTCTCATTACTGAATATATTATCAATACATGTAGCAGAATGGCTGGTCACCCTTGTTGGGCTTTCAAATATTCTATCCAACCCAAAAGACCAGAACAAATTTAGAAGTCTAGTAGCCCGTGTCGAGGACTCCAAAAGATCAACATTGAAATCACCACAAAAGATTATGGTCTTATTAGATTTACACAGCTTAAGCAATACCATTTCTAAAATTTTCTCAAAGATACAGAAGTCGCCATTAGGTGGCCTATATAAGCAACAAACAATGAATGCATCTGCCTCCACACAGGACATTTCTATTATTTTTTCTACACTTTCTGAGATTACATCATTCCGAACCTTATTTTTAATACTTTTATGCATAATTATCATAGAGCCACCGTGTATTGAATTTTCACGGCAAAAAGAACTAACAATATTATGATTTTTAAAATTATATATTAATTCATAATCTTTGGCCCAGTGTTCACAAATACAAAATACATTTATATTATTATTATTTAAAAATAATTCAATTTCCAATTCCTTTCCAGCTATGCTTTGAATGTTCTGATGAACAACACTAAGACACTGTGTGGAGTTAAGCTGTGCACAAGTTTCATTTCTGATGCAAGGGGAATCCTCTTTTGTCAAATAACTTAATTTAAATTAATATTTGCAACCTCTTCCTTTGAAGAGATGCATAAATCAAGCCCAAAAGGGGCAATGTCAGAGGCCAGTGAATTGGCTTGGTCAAAACTAAAATAAAATTGTAGCATTTCAGCTACTTGTTTTTTACAACTATTGTTGAGATAGTAAGTATCTCCAGTAAAATATAATTTGTTCTTTAAAATACAATTTGTATCTATTAATTCAACATTATTATTATGCACTGAAATAGTGTGCATAGTCTGGTTTAATATATACCTATATTTATTTTCTGCCGGGGTCAATGTCTTAGAATAAGGCAAGGTACACAGAATTATACGTTTAATATGCTTTTGAATTATTAAATTATCTATATGTTTAATTAATCTATGTTTATTTAGATTCCCCCTGCGACAACACATTAGAAGCAATGTCATATTGCATTCTAACCTAGTTCTCAATATATTGTCAATTAAGTTGTCAAAATCAGCTCCTGGTAGGCAATTGTTGTAAATTGCCGTATTTGAAAGTTCACTTCTCACCATTACACCGATATTTTTAACTATTTCATCACCATAAATGTGAACTAATTTATGATTTAACTTTTTATTTAAATTAAGTTGTTTGGGTGATGAACATTTAGTACTTTTCTTAGAGCTAGCCATAGAAACCTGTGACACATCGGCACAAGGACATCCTGCAGCCACAAGCGAATCAAAACGCTCCTGGTTCTCCCTACAAAGTTTTAGGAGCTCATCCATCTCCTTAGTATACTGGGCAATATCTGCCTGAGAACTCTCATAACTTTGAGTCACAGCACTCAATTCACCCTCAAGCAGAACTACTTTCCGGTGAAAAGCCTGTATCTCACAGTCATGCCTACTACTAGTTAGTTTGTGGTGAATGTAAAGTGATTTTAGTTTATTATTTATATTATTATTTATAAAGGATTTTTTCTTACCTACACAAAGATAAGTTTTATTTATTAATTTATTCAACTTCCTTAACCTTTTCCTACAATTTCTTGACAAAGGGGTGGCAGAAGCACTGAAGTCGGTCTTCATGACAAGGCGCTGATACTGCTGGTTAGCTTCTGCAGATTGTAGTCTCCTCACCTCCGTGTTAAGGGATCTCACTACTTCTTCGGACTCGCGCAGGGCCAACTTCAGTTGTGAGATCTGCAACAGGGCATCTTCATACTCCAAACCGCACTGATGGAAACCAGCCAGAGCACTGCGCACATAGTCCCGTTCCGCCACCACCTCTGCTAACTCACGATCTTTCAAAACCAATTCTGACTTTAACCTAGTGTTTTTCTCAACTATGAGTAACACTTCCTTCTCGCTATCCTCGTGCTCCGAGATTAGTCCGGAACACTTGTCCTTAGTAGCTTGAAGTTCACTAAGGGTGTTTTTGAGTTTTATTTCTAGTTCACGAATGGTTTGAGACCGAGTATTCATTTTATAAGTCGCCATTAAGGTAGACAATATAATAAATAATTGTACGTTGAATTGATATTTTGCTAAGGTTATATCTAGTAGATTAAAGTAAGAAACGAGAAAGAAATGCACCACACTACAATTATACCACGAATATTTAGTATAATTATACGTTTTTAGCAATTAAATGAGAGAGAACTATTCAAATACACTCAACGGTAACAGATATTTTAAGTTGATCTAAAACACTATAATATCAATATAATTTACACTTAAAACATCTAAAACACGGTTTACTATTAGCTTATTTTGGTTTATATAGTCTCAAAATACTCAGAATGAGCATATAAACAATTAAATATCAATTAAAAAGTTAGAGCTGATTTTGACGTTACAAAGGTTTTTTTTTTTTTTTTTTTATTAATAAATTATATATATTGAATAAGGGTATTACAAAAGGATGAGTAGCAAAAAGTGTAAATAAACTAAGTAAAAGTACCTTTAACATATGTATGTAGGAACCTAAGTATAGGTAATTAATAATTATGTTTGTAAAAGTCTAAGGAAGTTAATCAGGGTATGACTTAGTGATATTTATAGCCTTGGTAAATAATAATGTTTAGATAAATGAAGGCAATAAACTAATGGTTATTATAGGTAGGTTATAATTTTTAATTACTATAAACAATTACCTCAGTAAAGTTTGCTATTCGTAATTAATGTTTGAACTATTATGGTACATTAAACAAGATTTATAAGTCAGCTGATATTCCTATAGGAACTATATTTCATACATATGGCTAGATTAAAAAACAGAATGCGTATCTAGCATCTAAAATACCAACGCCATCAGGAAAAGCCATCACCATATTTCTTAACAAAAAAATAAACTATTCAAACAAATTTTCACTCAATAAAATTAAGCAGGTACGACGGCGCCTACGCCCGTACGAAAAGCATTCAAAATACAACCTTAAGCCATTGAACTTAAGGTATAAAACTTAATTTCCTCGCCGGAGGTCAGTAATTACGCGCACAAAACAAACAGTTGCCCCTTGATCACGGCAGGTGGCGTTAGTGGCCTCGTGATGCATGGATCATATAATTTTATGGAGGCAGCCTTTACGGGCGAAGGAATATGCGCAACGTCTTTTCGTTCATCGAAACTCGGACTCGACTGATTCTTACTTGATAGGGATGGGTAGTGGACGATTAGAACTATCGATAATGAGACTTTATCTAGGATTTCATGACTTTGTTAGCACTGCGTAATTATATAACTAATTTGACATCGACAATGTCAATTTGACATACGTGCTTGAACAAATATATTTTTCTTAGTCTTTGACCTAAGATTGGCTGTATTCCTTTATTTAATGCTTAATCTTATTGCGGATATATGTATGTCTAATGTTTGTTACTCCATCAACCATAAAATTTTGTGATGTATAACACGATTAACCCACAACGGTATATCGATTAAAATTAATTACAAAATTCACTAAACACATAAACCATCGACCTTGCCCATCCCTAGCAGAGCGTTTTACTAGGCGATTGATTTACAACATCTGGAGCCAAATGCGGGGACTGCAATTAAATAATAAATTTAAATAATACTAAATTGGGAGGTTTGCTTTTGTTGGGGCCTCCTTAGCATATTTAATTCGAAGTGTGGCGAGTCGTTAAGCGAAGATCGTTATCTGGCCAGAGACACGGGGAAATGGCGAAATATAATTAGTAAAATGGCGCCTCTACACGGCCGGTGCTTAGTTGGTGGTCATGCGAACCTTAGACTACCTACTACTATATTATCAACAAAAAGTCTTTAAAGTATGTAGGTGAACTATTAACAAGTATTAAAGTATAGTAAGTTTACCTATGATGTACTAATAATTTCAAAACGTATTACTGTGTGTTGTAAAATAAGGACTTTGGATGCAGAAACAATATGTGACAGGATGAATGTAAATTGAGGATATAATTCGGTGATAATTTAAAGATTTTACTGCACCACTACGTTTTCAATTATCGCTATATCCATCTGTTCTACAATGAAGAAAATATGATAGAAAACCAACCTATAAGTTTCTTAGGAAAGGTACAAGTTACTGCCTGAACGAAATATGTAAAAGTTGTGTAATAAGTAACCAAAAAAATTAGCAATCTTCAGTTAATTGTTATTACTGAAGCCCTCTAAAGAATAACAGTGTAGCAGCATATGTCAAAGTCCAGTTTCATAGAGCCCACCAATCAATCAAATCAGCAAAGCATAAAGTAGAATACGAGTTCTTACCCAAAACGAATAAGCTTAACAGTGTAATAATCATAAAACCTTAACGAGTGGAAAAAAGTTTTAATAAGGCCAGTTTTGAGGCCCGAACATAAATAATAGAATCATTAACATCTGCCCTATGGTTTCGTTGGCGTTTTTTGCTGGACAAAAAAGCCTCACCCATCAAAACCTAACATGGGCAAGTGTAATTTTAATTGGTTTACGAAAAATGACGTGTGGAACCCTCCCGGCGAGTTATAAATTATATTGTTTTTGATCCTGTTATGATTAGAAAAAGCAAACAGCATGTTAGGAATATTAAATGTTGTTTGTTTTGTAACTGTTATCTGACAGATTAAAGTGTGGTCATGGTAGATAGACGAGACCCATTCTTTTTGCAATTTAGTAGGCTATTTAATTTATATATAAATATTGACATTCATCATCTTAAAAATTGTATTTAATATTTTCGACTAATTAGAGATATTTTGACCAGTCTAAGCACTAAAGTTTTACCTAACAATTAATAACCTATCGTAACAATTTGTGTGGGCATCTTTATTGCATTTGGATGTTTTCCATCTAAGCCTTTCATCCAAATAATCAATTTAACTATAGGTATTCAGCTTCGGGAAATACATATATAGTAGCTAATTAAAGGATAAATATAAGTATGGTAGGTATAACGTAAAAAATGAAATCGTTTACTAACCAAATGGTCTGAGTTGGGATCTCTGTGCATAGTGGGTGCCGGGGCCGGCCACAGCAGCTTTGATAGCATCCGATGGCTTTGGCTATAGATGAGCTCCTATGAGGAGAGAAAAACACATCACTTTAGTTCCTTAGTACATTTGCACAGTGAGACCCCGAGCACGGATTGGCAAAATTAACTGACTTTACTACTCAGAATTTGGTTAGGAAACAACAAACTACTGTTTTACTTGTAGCTAATATGATAGGTTGCTTAGTATTTCTCCACCAACCTGACTGGTACTCCGAATGGCCCAGAAGATTTGTGGAGGATCTGATGAAGATCTTGCAGTGGCAAGGGAGGCTCCTATACCTTATATCTAGCTTACGTTTAAGACATACATTAACATACGCTTCACGACTTGTGTATGCATAGAGGCTTGAGTGTCCATCTTCGAAATTTCGAAGGCATTTTAGGTATGAGTCACTTAAAGCCCGCGTTTCACTAGATAGATAGCACCCAACGTGATAGGTAGTGAACCGTATCGCCATATACAGGCACTGGCTATTTCGTATCCCGAGATATAGGCAGGTTTCCTTACAATGTTTTCCTTCACCGTTAGCGACTGTAAATTTTGTACATAAATGAAAATCTTACGTTTATTTGTGGATAAGCTAAAAAAATATAGATTAACTTAATTCATGTTCACTTGTTTTAATGTAACATATACTCATAACTTAACTTATAGTACTTTTAAGATCAATATGACGATAGGTCTCTAGAATAATCAGGAAAATATGGTTATGAATCATCTTACTAACGACGAAGGCATCGTATTTAAGATGCAAAACCATACTCCGACGATGCGACATATACTTTGTAACTGTTATTTTGTACGTATGTCTCGTGTTTCATATAAAAAAATAATTATAGTTTTTATCAGTGGAAGTTAATCAGCTACTAAGTTGCACGAACGAGTTGCAGTGGGACAACATTAAGTGGTTAAAGAAAGAACGTATCTTGGTCTGTTGGCAAAGGCTTCACAATTAGCAGATAGCGAGAACCCAGGGAAGGCTTTTCCGAAAACTGGTGCCAATCGATGAGCGAGGCCCAATACGCGAATGTTGGCTATAATGACAGCAATTCCGCCGAGCAGTTTAATAAATAACAGGAGGCAACGCTGGCATACCGAGCACGCAATTAATCTTCGAAATTACACAGTAGATTACCAATTAAAGTACAAAAACGACATGATGAGTTCGTCAGAACGGCCCCAGCATAAACTGAGACATTTTGGTGGATTTTTTTATTGTTTTTCGTGGGACTTGTTGGTGTGGGTAATAAGCGAGGTGGAGGTGAAAAGGTGGAATTATTATTGATAATAACACGTCTTTACCCAACCGCCTGCGCTGACGCCTCGGGCAGCATCGTCTGCTCGCGGCGCAGGGGTCGACAACATTTCACGTGTATCTCCATAAACTACCACCTAACACGTACTGAGACTGTGTTATTGCGTGTCAAATAAAGAAGACAAACGCGTTCAAGACCATTAACCCATGCGGGGTAGACAGAGGTTCAGGTTTCCATTTCCGCAACTGCGAAGGTAGTAATTCTATGGCCACTTCGAACCCACGCGTTGACCAGATAGTCAGTACTCAATGTGACAGGTGGTGACCGTGTCAATACTCAATGTGTGAAAAAATAGGGTATCATTTAAGCTATCACCAATTTAATTAGTTTTGTGTTTCTTAAATAATAGGGTTTGTCCTCAAAATAGTAGATCTGTCACCAAAATGTAGTCACCAAACAATGCAAAATCAGTTCCACAATAAATCACCTAAAATCCTGAGATATAAGGTCTAGTACAAAATAAATGTTTTTGTATGTATTATAATAGGTGTGTCCTAATAAGTATTTAAGCAAACTAATTTAAAGAGATCACCAATAAATCATATTATGTTACTAGAAAATTGCATTAAGTGCAAATAAAAACCTAACCTAACCTAACCAGTTAAGTGATTAATAATATATAATCGTAGTATAGAATTAAATAATTATATGTATAAAGGATCATAATAATGATTTCATGTATAATGTAAGAAATTTATTAAGTAGTAAGTAGTAATTAAGTATTAATTTGGTAGTATAATAAAACTGGACTATATGAGTATTCATGTTAAAAAAAAAGATGTGAATAAAGATACAAAAAAATAAAATTTATAATAATGGTACGGGCGAACAATGCCTGTAGTGTGTAGTTTTTCTTAAAAAAAAATACCTAACCGAACCCACCCGCGTCGCGCATCGTGTGATCGAACCTAGTTACCTACTACCCATCGTTGAGGCCGGATTGGTCAATTTTTAAAGCGCGCCAATTTGTCTCCGCCGCTTTGTTCATTTTTTCATTAAAATTATAAATTGATGTATTAAATTGGTTACGAATGCGATTAATTTAATAACTGAACGAAATAAAATGTTACTATTGTATTAGTGACAAAATATCAAATAAAAAGGAGTCGTAGTCAGGGATCGATAATCGATTTATTTGGTGACAGATCTACCATTCTGAGCACAGAGCTATTATTTAAGTAACAAAACAGTTATTATAAGAACGAAGTTTATATTCAGGTAATGCAATATAATTTTATTGGTTATCGATCTCTTATTTTACACATATATTAAGATTAATTTGATAATTCATACCTGGGAACAGTTTTTGTTTATCTGAGAACGAAAATATTTCGTGGCGATAGATCTATTTATTAAGTGATACAACTTGATGACAAATATAAATTTTGGTGATAGAAAATATAGTTCCCGAAAAAATATACTTAACCCTAGTAGATCAATTAGTTAAATATCATCTCAAATAGTATAACCTATATGAAGATACAATAATCTCTTTTTTTCTTTACTATAGACCACCAAAACTTCACTAAATACCATCACTCAACCCATATAACAAGTAAGAAACATCCATTAACTTTCCAATCCCTGAGCACCATATTCAGCGTGCCCGAGAACTGTTGAGCAGCCCTGGCAGGCGTCCACGACAAGCGTAATAAGAGGTTCGGAGCAGTTTTCGTCCGCAAAACAAACACAATCACCATGGCTACGCAAACACACGGCCAGTGTTAAATTACCTCGATAATGTGGGCGCAGAGCATGCTGCGAACTGTATATTTAATTTGGTCGAGGATTTCTATGAACTGTGAGGTGGTCTCGACCTGTTAGTGGTCGTGTGATGATGGACTGCCCATCTAGGACTGGCTTACTTTGTAGCAAACTAGGCTTTTGCTTACGTACTGTTGTGTCTTAACTCTTTCTTAGTGTGAGATTGGGTAACGAGGGTTTTGAGTGACTATAGACCATACTAATGACGTAATGTGATAATTCGTTTCTCTGCCTATGTAAGGGGTTAAAACTACAGTTAAGCGTATGTTAGTTTTGTTACTCTTCAGGTCAGATAACACGATCGGTACATACACTATTTCAATCAGTTGTATTGATCCATATAATATAAATCTACAATTTCCTTTTGCTTTTGTACGTACATAGATAAGAAGCAAGTACAAACTTTTAGTAAGTAGATACACAAGGGTATATACATCCTTAAAATATAAACGTTGCTCTCCAGTGGTTCTGACATAAAACCAGCGTTGCGTTTGCCACCATACGCAACATACCCAGCTGAGTTAGAACCTTTTTGCTGCGACAATACCATGCACAAGTTAGTAAGTTTTTTATAGTTAACGTTTTGTATTGTGTATGTTTTTGTGACTGTAAATAAATAAATAATTATTATATACTCCATAATACATAGTTACGAAAAAGTCTACCTCAAATGGAGGTCCACTTTATCGCAGCTTTCATCAGCTACTTGTGGGCAGTAATTCGAGGTCCCCTGGTCACGCCCAAACCGCTGTCTGCCCCCTGCGATGCTATAATCACGAGGCCCTCGATCGAGACCGTTAATTCTACGTCATCAACATTTAATTTACAATCACTTTTGACGGGTTTATGGTGGGTCTCAGGCTGTAGCGAGTTGATTGATAAAAACGTGCTGGTTCATACCCCACAGTCACTTTTGGGAGGTAAATTGGGGTAACATGTTGAGGTATTGGTTATAAGTTGTCCTTACAGAGATATGCCTCTAACGATTTGGAATTAATTACCTATATAAATATAGAACATATATGTATAAGTATGCCTTAAGTGTTGATTAGATACATGGATTAGCTTTCTAATTCTTGGATTTATTTAAGAGATTATGTAGTTAAGTCAATATTAATATCTATAAAAGTTATATATTTCATAATTGAGAATATACACTATTTTTTTACTTATTCAATTCTTTTGGTAGCTCCATCTATGATTTGCGCCACTAAATCACTGCTCGCATAATGCTAGGCTGCACCCTGCAACTAGGTAAGCGGCTGAGAAGGTACCCTGGGCCATAACTCCCAGTAATTTCCGACCACTGCCCACTTATGCTCCACCACTTTGAATGAGGCTGCTAAACAAATCACTCCACTGGCGCGCTTTACCGCTCGTTTTGTTTTTATTTATGACGCGGATTGTCTGTGTGTTTGTTGTCAATATTTTGAGTATGTCAGTTTTTTGTGTTTGGAATTTATTTATTTGGGTTTGTCAAAATAATGAGGTTATAAGATCATATTGTATGCATATATGTTCGATCCTAATATCGTAAGAACACCCTTAAAATATTACTACTACTACTAAAACTACAAATTGCAAATTGATTACACTCTTCCTACTTCAACAATTTATAGTAAGAATCATAGCTACTTACATTATTCTCTTATTCGATAGAGTTTAAAAATAAACGTCAACATATTCTTAAAACATATATAGATATACCTAGTCTTACTATGCACACTAACCAAGCTAAAACCCCAACAATACTTTTGCACGAGCCCAAGAGCCCATCCCGAACAGCCACCAAAACAAAGAATCCAATAGCAGAAAATAACTTATTCGCCACGATAACTACACGACAAGATTGCAAAAAGAGGAGCGCAGTACGATCGCTCCACTCGAAGAACTTAATCATCGATGGGGCATCGCTGAACGGTGGGCCAAGCCCATAATTAGTGGTTGCTTAAACAAATATGAATGGAGCTGGCGCCTGCGCTGCGAGCCCCGGGCACGGACGCTGTCGACGCGGCTTATTCCGCACACGGCACTTATCGGCGCGGAGCAGATTGGCATCTGTTTGGCTGTGGAGTGCTTTTGGTTATTAATAATAAAGTATGAAGTGAGAGGTTTTTTATTATCTTAAGTTGGTTTGGTTGGTTATCATAAGATTATCTTATTTTTTTTAATGTGTTAAATAGGTCGAATCATGGTCGTAGAATTTATTAATTATGAGAAAATTGTGAATTTAAACTTCACTAAAAAGTATTATAAATATGTAATTCATTTGTAAGAGATTTCAATTGTATATAGCACATTTTAGTTAAAACTATATTACTTCCTATCTAGCATTCAATTAATAGTGGCCACGCTTAACATGATGTAGCAAGGAGGTCTAACATCCTCGGTCCGATGTAGTGCAAGCGATCGCTCGACCTCTTTGCTCGATTTGCCCAGAACCAGCTCCGACTCACGAGCATCGTAATAGATTAATGATATACCTCGCGAAAGCTGTTTATAGCTGGTGTGGGACTTAATGCCACCCGCGCCGACTGACCGGGACGGCTATACCTCGGCGAGGTGAGCAGGAAAGAGACAGTGTTAGCAGTGGCGCCGCCCCATGGCGCCTGAGCAGGCCCCACGCGCGCAAACAAGCCTTTATTGAGAAATTCCCAAGAGCGAACATAATTCCCGTTCTGCTCGACACAGGCAAATGTATTCGCGATTTAATAAACATGCGCAGCCGCTGACGGCCGCTTTCCCGCGTCACAAGATTTGTGACTGACGTGACGGCCGGGAAGACTCAAAATGGCGGAGGGTTATATATTACCTACGCTAATTGTAAAATAACATCTAGGATACGTTTGTATAGGTGACAGAAAATATATGAAACTATGTAAGATAAAGAGACTACAACGCAAGGTGTTCAAGAAACGTAAAGGAATATCTAGGTATTGGATCTTTATAAACTATTACTCTTATAGGTCATACGTCACTTATGTAGGTATGTGTAAGCAGATAGAATATATCGCATACTTTTATGCTTAAACCTTATGAACTAGACAAGTCTCGAACATTCTATAAATAGTTTATAACCAATATGCGAAACAAATTAACGTTATACTTAGATACCTACCTACTTATCATTTCGAAATAAGCTTATTCACCAAAAACATACTAGATTTTACCAACTGTTAAGTCGAATTTATATAGGTACATCTTTTATGACTTAAGATACTTTATTCTACTAATATAATGTAACAGTATTAAATAAATGTAAGCTGTTTACTAAACTCGTTGATAAGCGTCCATAGACACAAGCAAGAATGACACTCAATTTGATTTATGGTTCCGCGATATCGTCTCCGTGGACATTGAATGTCCAATTTATGGACATTCGAATCCTTGTGAGGCAAAAGCCAGTTTCATCTCGCTTCACTTGATATTGACATAGAATATTGTACTATGATTAAATTTACATGAGGAATAATGGAAGAGTTATTGGAATGTTATGGCTTATATCTATAATTGATAAATTGTCCAAAGTATATATTAAAAAAAAAGATATTAATTAATTTAATCTGAAAATTTAAGACTTTGATAAATATCAAGATTGTTAGTTTACTCTATCTCGACTGATAGTTTTATGAAGCTTCATATCTTAGTAATAAAAACTGATATTCTAAATGATTAGGTTACCCATTGATTTTAAATAAAAAATCCAAAACATGATTTAAATCATATTATATACAAAATAGAGCAAGCCATACCGTATAATTCAATAATCATCAAAATAATATAAACCCATGACGAAATCTTACCTAAACATCTAACTTTACAATAGACCTTAACACGATAATTACCTATTACCATTCACCACTCTACTCACACATTCTACTCACCACCCGACCTTGCACAGCAAGCACGTCATGAGTAGAAGACAGTTATGCTAATAAGACATGCTAATTCCCAAAACCAACATCGAGCGAATAAGCGAATGGCAGGAGCAAAAAAGCCTCACCCATCAGACGGGCGCCAGACCACAATTATGGGGTCTCAGGTACAGCCGGACGAAGCCGTATCGAGGATTCAAGGTACTATTACCAACGAGTGTGTATGTATAAAGTAAAGATATCGTTTATTAGTTAAATCTAGTGTACATAAGAAAGTTTGTGGTAAGAAAGTTAGATTTGGGTAAACTAGGTGTAGTGATTTTTGTCTAATATACAGTAGATAGATGAAAATGAAGTGTAAAAAGCAAAAGAAGATGTAATTGTATTTATTACTTACATGTGTACTAAGATTTTTATTGATTATTTATTATATTATATTGATCGATTTAAGTAAAAAAAATATTTAGTAAAGTTTCATTGATTAATAAATAATCCACAATTTTATTTATCATATATAAGTCTTTTATAATTAAAAAAATACCATTTAAAAAACTAACTTTAGATTCCCTTTCATACTAAATCAAATATCTTCAAACAGTACGTAATAGTCCGACTGTTCTCCTTAATAGTCACGAATCCGACCACAAGAACAACAATGTTAAAAATGCATAAGCACAGTGTAGACAACCTAACAAGGATCAGCGATTTGTTAGTGGCAAGACTGACAACCGTGCACCTAAATTGTGGAGATGCCAACGGTTTGGGTTTTGTGAGGTTGCTTGATTGTTTTAAGAAGTGGGATAGGTATGTCATGTGTTCAGTATATGTATATGTGACATTTGTAAATATATGTAGCTACTAATACTTTTAGGACTAAGGAATATAGGATAATGTATCGTAATAAAGTAAATTGAAAATATTGAATTTAAAGTTTTTTACTTATAAACGCTTATTTCTCAATTGTCATAGATGGGACAATTGAAGCATTATATTTAAGACGCTTTCTGCATAAGTATATGATTCATTCTATAAAAGCAAATAAGACTTAAATATTACGTTCTATTATACAATAAACTTTACATTTTTAATGTACATTACAATAAATTAATTTTCATCATAACCCCATTTCATTTTTGACAGATCCCGCGTATTTATAAAAAAATATATTAGGCAACAGCTCTCTGCAGTTCAGCCACCCATACTTTACCCAATAATCACCAAATATGGTGTGAGGTCTGAGAGAGATGCCTGCAGCGATCCCGCCCAACCGTTTGTTTGTTTTAATAACGATCGGGCGACGATTTACGAGCGATCAGCCGGTTGCGCCGATATGTTTATTATATTCCACAACATAGTTAAGGGAGTTGTTCGTAAACTATATGACTGTAATCTTGTTTGAGGTTGTTAGAGCTTGGAACTAGTTAGTAAAGGTATTTGAGCTATGGTGATGTCATTGTACGTTGTATAGATATGACTACAATAGTTTCCACATCGGAAAAAGTGGCAAAAATACATATATTAGACGTAAAATTAATATACATAGGCATACTCAAAAATGAATTAAAAGGTGACTTAGAACATACGTCTCTTTATCCAACAGCCAAAAACAAATGTGTTGGTTACACCACATCACGCCTGATTCTCTATAGAAGGGTAGGCAGAGGTCACGGATCCCTATTTGAAAATCTCTTTTAATTTTGGCCTGATCCGAGTGGCCATAGTAGATAGGCGTCTCAATCGACGTCCGCTCGAGGCAATTAAATAGATAACACTCGACTGGTGGTCCTGGCTCAAAAAGCTACTTCCGAAGCTTTACTTTTACATACATTCACGACCTTTAATCCCTTTCCGGAGGTACAGAACCTTGGTAAAACGATAATATGTCTTAGGTCACTTTTAACATGATTATGTAGGTTGTGCTGTCATATCACCTAATAGATTCTATGTACCCCTAGTCCCTTAATCGCCTCCTACATGTCGGGAAGAACGGCAGCTAGTTAGCAGTTCTCACGTGCGCTTGTTGGATGAATAAAATTAATAATTGAATGGTTATCAGTTAACTTGTGGGAAATTGAATGGAAATTGAATTTTCAGTTGTGTTTACTTTTTGAGGCTTAATTGAGAAATACACTGCAATACAATTATTACGGTTACGGTGAGGAAATGTAAGTTTACTTTTGTTTATATTTATAGTATTTTGTAACATTGGATGCTGACTATATAAGGTAAGATGTATAAGAAACTATAAACATATCTACTATGTAATTACGGAGAACTAACATTTTAATTATATGAAAAATATGTATATTATTGTATTATATTGACACGATTTACTTGGGTTATGCCAATTCAATTTTTTCACAGAGTTCTAGGGTCACAGATATCGGTTCTTAGTTTTAATATTAAAACGAAATACTGCTGAAATATTTTCTTAAAATAAAAATTGATTTGATAGTCAATGTTTTTCTCACTGGTAAAAAGAAATAAATAAAAAATAGTAATTACAAGACAAAACAAAAAGTATTTATATCAATTCATTGCAGTAAAACTATTAGTTAGGCAACAAACCTGTATCAAGGTCTTGTTGGTTCTTCCCGAGTTAGTAATCATCAGAAGAGTCATAGAAAACTGTTTTAAATAATCAATTAATTTGACTATTCATATCACGTTGACTATTCTTATTACACCTATGAATAACAAGTTATTAGCCCTATACTAATGTTTTCGTCAGCCATTGCAGAAGGCGTGACGTAGCTAAAGCCCCTCTCACATGTCCTAATCCGCTCGTCATTGTGCACGCACCCTAACCCCAGTGTAAACTAGCCTTTACACGAGGGTGACAGCGGATGAGACAAATCACACCCTTTTAATATGAGTATAACACGGACTTAATACCGAGTGCTGCAACAGCGGTTTAAATTTACTCTGTACTAGTAAATGTGATGATAGTAAATGCTGTTCTATGTTGTTGAATCTATTGGGTGATAGGCTAGAAAACTATCCTTAAATTTTCAATAATGTGTACAAAAAGAAGATTAAAAAGTTTTTTTTTTATCATTATTAATCGTAATTCTGTACTAAAGAACTTACTTTTGGAAAGAAATAATTTAGTTAGTAATATGCCTCATAAGAAATCAAGTTCTGAGATTCTGTCCACTGCGAAAAGACTAAAAAAACGTAAGTCTACGAGTGATTAGTATATTATATCAACTAATGGGCCATATATTTTCTAACCTACTATTTAACTAAACAAAATCAGGTATGAAAAACATTATTAAATTAGTTCAAATACATTTTTTATTAAAATCATAACATGCGGGTTTCCTTGGCATTTTTATGCGGGCTGAATGAGTGCAAACTGTCGTCTTTACTGAGAGGAATTTAAATTGAAAATGGCGATTTGATTTCAGGTTATTGGTTCCGTACTCAATGAGTTAAAACTATGCCTTAAATACACAAATATATTAAATACAGAATTTCAGCCATAAGAATCTATTTATAATCTTATTTGCATTAATATTTACGAATACACTTTAGTTTTAAACAATATTGTTTACTCTCGAAACTTAGTGAAGTAATTCATTAATGCGTAATTCTCATAAAAGCTTTAAACGAGATCGTATGAACATCTGCCAGCCATAGTAAGTTTCAATAAAAAGTGCAAAAATACAAACATACGTCTTTTCCGGGTGGACTGACTCAAAAGTAACATGATTATTGGCGTTGCATCCGTAGTGATATAATATGCAATAGAATATTGGAATAAAATTTATACTTGATTTATAACTATTTTATTTTAATTTCATGTATACCAAGTCTTTTAATCGCCTCCGATGCCGATAAAGACCAAGCTTATATGACATATATACCTCATATCTCCACTTCAATAATTATCCGAATATTACTTTAAATAATCCCAAATAAACTAAGCTATAAAATAATCACGAATCAACTTAACCTAATCCCGCTTACCGGTCCCCAAACAGCGTTGTCGGCACCTTTGACCCTTCAAAGCAAACCGATTTGTTTAACACAAAGACCTCGCAGCCCTTTATCGCATCTTAAGAACAAAGCGCTTATTCTCAGATTATTATGCCCTTTGAATTATGACCCTACTTGAATTGGGAAAAATGCTCTCGATTCATAAAGCACTACTGTGGAATCGGTTCCCTTTAATAATACATAGTTAGTATTAACTGATTTGTGACGTAAAATGTGAGTATGATTCGTTGTGGTGTAAATTCTTTAAGGACTACTACGTCCTATTTGTTATCTAGATAAACAGATATCTATCTATTATTGTCGTGTCCTAATGGAGAATAGAATCGTTCAAGTGTTATATTTGGTGCTGACTATATGGTAAATAGTAAGTTCGATATATTCATTTGCACTATACTGGATTTATTATAAACTACCTGTAGATCCCTGATTACCTTGTTTCTGATAAAGGCCGGTAGTTGGATTTATGAATGTATAAAACACCTACTTTCTTCTAATTCTTTAAATATCTTATCATATATCCATAGTACCATTTATTTGTTAATATATACTATAATTTAATATATATTATAATCCAATATTGGGAATCAAACCCACATACTACTATGAAGAATCAAACCTGGTATCTTCCTAAGCCGAACCTTATTCTAACCAATCTACCTTCTTACCCATATACCCATGGCATGAGCACTTTGTCCCCTTATCTGGGTGAGTCGGTGGCCATTCGGTAGCCAGGCGCTATCGCAATCACACGCATTAACGGTGGCCGCCTAACAAATGAGCCCCGGACTTATCGGCGCTTTCATCCCGCCGACGCAGTGACTAACGCCGCCGTGGAGAGGTCTTAAGGTTGTTTAGTGAATAGTGGGTTTTGAAAAATCATCATAAGCTTTGCGACTTGTATATACACACTCCCTTTGTTATTGTGGCAAGGTAGTCAGAGGCTGTACCCATCTTCGAAATTTTGAAGGCATGTTAGGTATGGGTCACTCAATGCCCGCGTTTGAGATTTATTCAACTTCTTAATCAATTGAATAATTTTAATAACTTATCAAGTCATATACATACATTTTTATGAGGAATTATATAAAGAAATAGATGAATAATTAGTCAGAATCGTTGAACCTGATGAATGACGGCATGTATTTGTGACTATTTATGATGATTATTTATCAAGAAAGGATGTTGACGTAAATAATTGTAATTAAAAAAAATCTCTTTAACCATCATTTGATTTGCACTGAAGTTTGTAATTAGTGCAAAAGAAATTATCTACAGATAATTAAAATGAAGAATAATTAAAATCAATTTACTCACTCAAATAAAACCCGGAACCTTACACAACCTTAAAAGCACACATCTCCATGCCACTTACAAACCCATCTCGACCACCTATACCAATCCCCGATAAGAGATAACGTGTTTAAATTAAGCATATTATTAACATTATCAAAATACGTTTTAAAGGCTGAGGCGATGGACTAACCACCGACACATTGCTGCGAGGAATGCTCAGGATTCTTGCGTGGGATGCCCATTCGGCTACATTGTGTTCACGCTGTTAAAGTGGGATTATTGGTATGTAACCAGCTGCCGAATAAAAGTAACTGGAAGGCGTTTTATTAAGAGGTTTATTATAGGTTATAACAGCTCATATTGAAAAAGGGTGATGATAGAAGTACCTATACCTGCTAGATGTATGAGTGTCAATGAAGCGAAAGTGGTTTATCAGGATCGGTATGGATGGGGATTTAAGATCTCTGCCTACCCCTCTACAGGGAAATGTGTATGTATGTATATTAGGCTATTATTAACGTATAATAGGTAATAATGTAACGACATATATGCTACCCTTCTGTAGGAAAATAAGCGTGATTATATGTATGTAGATATCCTAAGATATATTGGTTTTTTATAGCAAAAAGAGAACCCGCTTTTTACCAAATAATTATCATCTAACACTTCCTAATTTTTCATATCATTATTTATATAATGTGTTTTATTTATTGTGCATAGCGAGTAATAGACAGATTTCAATACTTTATAACTATACCTTAAATTACTGTCCACCTCGTCAGTGATTAAAAACGTGATGCGTAATTATGTATGTATTTTAAAGCGTGTTGATTATTTCCTCTTATAAGTTACCTGTGCCCACGAAAAGCAATTTATGTGTGAGATAAATATTCATTTTTAGATAACACCTAAATGTGTGGTCTTTGACTCTATGTATGTTTATGAGTGCATTTATAGAACCGATATACATTAAAGTGTTTTAGTCACTGCCCCGTGCTGATCTGGGATTTTAATATTTTGTAACTAGCTGTCTTTTTCTTTGGTCTTAAGTAACATATAATTCCGTATAGTTAATAATTATACGGAATTATATGTTACTTAAGTTATAAGTTAAAAATAATTGTTTCATTTTTTAATAAATGTATTGGTTTCTTTCTGGCAAGGTTTATAAGGTGACTAAGCGATTAGAAGTAAATATAATTTACTGGGTGATAAGCTGTTCACCTCCCACATACTCATATACGTTAATAACTGTCATATAAATATCACATAAAACCGCAATAATAGTCTCGATATACCATCGTGCGAATTAAGTATATTCTCGGATAATAGAAAGTTTACACATATTACGGATTCTGCCTCTAAATTCTATATGTTTATATATAATAAACATATCTCTATCATCCTCTAAATTCAATTTAGCCGCCCAGGACCCGTAGTTTCGGGTCAGAGCATCAATCAGGCTGTATGGGTGCGGGCAGAGGCTGTAATTTGTCAGGACGCCGCCCTACCGCCCGCCCTGCCAAGACAAACGGTCTGAGATATCAAGGGTTTGTTGCTTAGAGGTTGAAGGGTAGATTGTTAATGGTTTATGTAGTTCTTTCCGAATAGGTAATAGTGAATAACTGTGTTTCGTTATTTGTTTTATTAGTACCTCTACCTAGCTGGTGTCAATGTAACCTTAAGCTACAACTTAAATTGACATAAATCTAAGTTAAAGCTATTTAAATTACCATTGATACTAAAAAGCATGCAGAAAAATAATTTCATAACAAGAGCAAAAAAGAGAGTGTTTCAGTTAATCAATATTGTAAAATTTGTTTCATTACGAGAGCAGATTTAGTTTCGATTTACAGTCGGACTATCTTTATAAGAATTATACACGTGATCTGTGATCCTACTAAGCGATTTAAATTAATATAAGTTGTGCTTTATAAATATGGCCAATTTTCTATACAAACTTATATCTTTAGGGTGTCCCAAATATTTTCATTGACAACAGAAATAAAAATGGCAGATTTGATTCGGTGTGGAGAATTCGTATCGGTATGGAGTGGAAATATTCTTTTATTAAAACGTTCTCGACATTATGAGGCATCGGCTCGTCTTGGGGTGACACGAAATTACATTCCTTACACATTCGTCTACGGTGTAACATTTCTCATTTTTATATCCCTGCGTAAAAGACAAGTCAACATTTATATGATTCTATTGTCATAGATACATATTTTATGATGAAAAATTAGCCTAGTTTCACTGGATTTCATAAAACATATGACAAATATAAAATAATGAATATTTTTATGTAATGCCTTCTTAGGTTCTATTTCAATAAATTCTTATTGGACTTATTCCAACTATATATTCATCAAGTTGTAGTCCCTTATACCGTGTACTACTTATACAGACAACCACGCCTCGTCATAAAGCAATCGAAGCTCGTGTGGGATCGTTTATTTCCCTATAAAAGCGAATAGGCTCCACGGCGTCGGCCTCAGAATACGCTCCAGAATGAACGAAACATAAAAAGAAACAACACGTGAAGCGTTGCCATCGCACCCCTGCCCATTAATAGGCAATTGGCCCTCCACTCCTCGCATTGGGCGCAGAGAGGGCCACTGACCAGCCTTACTTGGACCCTCAAGATGAGGGAACCCATCGGGGCAGGGGCGAGGGCATCCCCCGAGACGGGCCTCGTTAATTTGGCAAGGTGAGCGTGCGTGTCGCAGGCCCATCTGAGCGCCGTGGGCCTAATGCCACTTCTGCGGCGGCCATTCCGTGTCACCCAGACGCCATTTGGGGTGAGTTGTGAGCCCTAACTTTGCAACTATCGCGCCGCGACGCTTTATTAAGCTCAACTAAATAAAAGTGAAAATTGTTTCGAGTGCTCCGCGATTTTATTGCCGAAGTTGCAGCGCGTGTCAGAGGTCAATTAATTTGGCCCTGATTGCCTGTTCGGGAATTTGATTTACGCCTCCGCCCGCCGGAGGTATGTGGCAGCCGCGACTTGGCGAATTCAGGAAAACATCAAAGGACACAACTAGCGAGCAAAGTTGCCGCGACAGACACAGCCAATTGCTTGATAGATGCTATAAAAGTCGGAACAAAGAAAGTCGCTTCATTCCCCGAACTCGGGGCGAAATTGTTTACCAACCTAGTTGAGTTGTTTCAGGGAAACGGCGGGTTGACAAAGAAGGTGGCGTGTCGCCGTTCGGCATAAATTCCTGAGGCGTGCGTTTACGAGCAGCGATAGAGTTGCCAAGTGTTGTTTTCTTAATTTTCCCGCCAATTTGGGTGGCAAAATGGCCGCCGATCAGGCGACGCCACGCACACGCCACCTAACCTCCAAACGACGTGTGTCGCCATAAGTGCGTGAAGATATGGCAACTTTACGACGGGTAGTTGGTTCCGACACATAAAATAAGATAACAAATGTAATTACTTACGGGTTATAAAGCATAAAATTAAAGTTAACTCGATTAAACTTGTGTGATTATGGATGTTTTAGCTTTCCATAACTTTATGGCTCACACTTTTCATATTCAAAGCCTACATTGACACGATAATAATTAGGATATGCACTAATTCTTCTGTTTCTGTATTATTCTATTGTACTTATGTAAGAATTGATATTCTTGAGAACATTTTTGTTAAACTAAACTTTTCCTATCTATTTAAAACTTAGATTTTTCAATATTACCAACCTACCAGTAGTTTAAAAAGTATTTTCCACACATACCCATGAATCCCTTAAAGTACAAACCAAGTAAGCAGCACATAAGCCCTTTCGTCCCCACCGCAGGCATTAGAGGCACGGAACAGTATTTTAAAAATGGCGTGCCTCGACCTGCCACTTGTGGTGTCATGTTGTAGATCAATAATTGGACTAGACGATTTGCGTTTCACCGCCACACGAGTTATGTGGGTACAGTCACGTATGTAATACTAGAGTTGGTGAATATAAAAGTTTTGAACAAACTGTTTTTGTATATTTAAGAATAAACATTTATGTACATTTACAGTCGCTAACGGTGAGAGAAAACATCGTGAGGAAACCTGCCTTCCTTTCAGGATAGGTAATAGCCAGTACCTATATACGGCGATACGGTTCACTACCTATCACGTTGGGTGCTGTCTATCTAGTGAAACGCGGTCTTCGAGTGACTCATACCTAACATGTCTTCGAAATTTCGGTGATTGGCACTCAAGCCTCTGATTACCCTGTCGTAATAAAAAGGGAGTATGTATATACAAGTCGTGAAGCGTATGTTATGTTAAGAATAAACATTAATGCTATAAAGTGGTTGGTTAGGTTCTGTCCATCCCGAGGGGTATTAAAGGACGTGAATGTATATGTATAGTAAAGAATTTTAGGAGTACTGATGACGGTAGACTATCGTTCACAATAGCTAAGAATATACATCTCAATTTATTAGAAACTAGCCTATGTATTTAAGAATGGTAATGTTTACTTTGTTAACTAAAGGGTAATAGAAGTTTAACTATCTTACAACCTTTTTCCTCTTTAAACCTTTTCAAATGAAACTTTTCCGAAAGGTCCTCCGTTTATGCTGGTAACTATTCCTTCGAGTGTTTCCAAGAGGAACAAACACGCTAAGTGCGAAAGTCCAATATTTGCCATGTCAAGTGGTTCCCGCTTCGCAAATCCGATACTTTTGAGAAATCCTATACATTGATAAACTTATACGGTTGACACCTCTACTATGGAAATCCAATCGTAATTTTATAAGGCTATTTTAAATTCGATCGAGTTATAAAGTCGGTAAATGTTAAGCTAAGTACTTGGTAATTGAAATGAAGATGTTTCGTGTTATTTATTAAGGTAATTAAAATTATGAGACATAAATATGTAAGTTACATTGTTAAGTTAAAGGTGTTTCCGTAATTCAAAATGTTTTTAGTTTACAACTTACATATTAGCATTTTAAAGCAATTTCTACATGTATTTTAAATAAAAGTACTAAATCATAATAAAGTATATGTAATATAAAGAATCATTCAATAAGTACATATACATAACCAAGATACAGGATTTGAACAAATGGGTATCTGTGATTTCTGTCTACTTTACTACTGGCTGATTCCCGTGAATTCTATGTATGTATGTACATAATAAAAGCCATGTAATATACCTACAACACATATATTACAACCTCGATCGACATACTATGGTAGGGCCCATTTAATACAACTGCACTTGATCTGTTAGCAGTGTTTGTGGCAAATATTTGGGAGCATCCCGTGGGAAGGGACAACTGCTAATGAAATCCCTTTGCCTTACGCAGGGGACATCGAGTCGAGGGCTGCGTTCAGAATATCGATACATTCATAATGGTACAGTCATAAGACTTAGTTTGATTATGTTTATATAAATTTTAAATTGTCTTTTTATTCTTCTTAAATTAGGGATTTCAATAAAGTACCTGAGCTTTGTAACTTATCCTTTATTCCTTTTAACAGAATGTCTTAGAAGGTTGTTAAAGGACTATGGGTCAATAGAATCTATTTAGTAATATGCTAGTTAATACCTTATATTCCATATCAAAAATATGATTGTAAATTTTTGTACAGTCTGAAGTGAAAAGAACAACGTAATTAGTATGTACCTAAGTTTTCCAGTAAGGGACTTTGTAAATTGAACTAGTTGTACTTTTTTTTAAGACTTTTACGAAACCTAGATATAAGTATATGAATTTATTGTCTCTGTAACCATCTTATAGATGTGTAAATAATCTAACTTCTTACTAAATGATACCATGTATTAACATCACCAATATCTTAATTATATCTAATCTATATCACCGATATCCTAATCCATATTAACACCAAACTCAAAAAGGGTTCGATCACCAAGGTTCAGTTTACATCTCAGGGGATAAAGCCGTGATGTGTAGTAGGTAAGTACTTAACAAAGAGGCTCCGATATAACTATGAGATCGTTAATCCTTTACACCCCAAGTGGTTTTAAAGAGTTAATGCTAGAAGGCTTTTACGGTATGGGCAGGCTTAGATAATACTGGTTTTTGTGTCCCTACTTACACTGTTCGTGTTTTAAGGAACATGGCTCCTGGGTTTGAATAGTAGTTTGTGTGTCTAGGTTTGATTCTTAAGAGGAGTAATTGTAATATAAAATGGAATGTATTAGGTCTGTATATCTTTGAAAATGATATAGGAAATGTATTTTATTTGCCTGGACATTAAAAATATGCATGGAAAAACTACGAAATGTTTTACAGTTGAATGGATATAGTTCTGAAAAACGTACAGTCTTGTTAAACCTGTTTTTGTGTCATCTTATAAATTAAAAACTAATCTTTATGACGATTACTATATATAACTCAAGTCTCATAGTTACTTTCCATTTTTTCCTGCCCGAGGTTTTGTTTGTTTCTCATATCATCTACAGGCTACTTTCTAACCAAAATCTAACTGTCCAAACCTCCACTTCCCATCCACATCCACCGCCATAGAAGCATCTGCTGAATAAATAAAGCCTCCGTCTTACAAAGGGCCATTCCCGTGCGCTCGCCCGAGCAGAAAAGGGCATATGCGCCGTAATTTGTATACAGTTATTGATCAAAAGGAGCTGTCCTTTGGGAAGCACCCAAGCGTCTTGCAGGCTCACCTCTGTCCCTACCCGTCGGGAATGGGGCGATAAAATCTTGCAAGTGGCGGATCGGTCTATTGGCGAAGGGCCTCCTAATTGGTAATTGGAATACCTTTCTGACTGTATTGATTGGGTATAGGGTACATTTAGGTGTTCCTTATAGATAGTTTAAGGGTGGTGGTCGTATTCTGTTATATGGTTTGGTGGTACTGAATTAAACCGTTCAAAACTACGTCTACATAGAGATAAGTTAGTTTAATTTGTGTTTTCACCTAAACTTGATTTTATCAAGAAAGAATACGTAAATATTTACTGACCACACTTTACGTTACATTGCATTGGAGCAGTAAACCTAAGTCTTCCCGCGACCACAGCCTATGCAACTGGGTCGAAACTTCGGGTGAAATAAAGGTATTTATATCTTTATTAATTTATCGTGTTACGACCCGGACTCATATACATAGTAAATAAAGTTAGTGAACCGTTACATTTCATTGATGACTTGAACCAGTAAAAATCTTCTGTCACTTTTAACTTATAAATTAGAGAAAAGGGTGGATTATCTAAAGAACTGATAATGACTAATACCCAGTGCAATTAATTTCTAATCTCATAAGATTCTGAACACATAGTTACATTCTCAAACCTAACCACCTCAGTAATCTACAACCAATCTCTATTTAAACACCCTGTTAACGTACCTCAAAAAGCGTTCATTGTTAACCCCATAACGGTCCTTACTCGAAATCTCTCAACAAAACCTTAATTAAGACGCTCCGAACAGCTGACAAGCTCCCGTTTAGCAGATAACAAAGAGATGAGCAGAGATGCGGATTATCAGCCACTTGGCCGACGATTGTTGGGGCATTAAAGCGGCACCCTACAAGATGTTTTGGTTGGCAAAAAAGACGACCGACACTCTCGCCGCAGTTTGGGGGTTAAGATTTGACTTGTTTATGTTTTGAGTAGGTAAGGATACGGCTAATGTGGTAGATATTTGAGAGCTGTATAGCTTTTTGTATATATATATATATATATATATATATATACATGTTTAAAAAGTTGTGATTTTATAATGAATATAGACTATTGTTAAGATAATATCTTAAAATATATTAAATTACGGTTCCGTCATAATATCAGCGTTACGATTATCTACCATTCGTAACACACTAAGCTGAGAAAGAGCCTTATTTGTATTATAATGGTTCACACAAGAACTATTTGTATGTTTGTCTTCAAATCTGTGTTATGTATACATAAGTTGGATAATGTTGTAGTTGTAATTAACGTTTTATTATTATTATATTTAACATTGATCATCGACCAATAGTGTAATAAAATAACTTGTTAGCATTCTATTCACAACCTAACCTAATACGGATTTACAATAAATAAAATATCCTAATCATTATTGAACTAACTTAATCTTACATTCAACTTAATGTACATTAAGTAAACGCTTTCATACTTTTTTAAATGCACGATTATTTACGAACTTAATATTATAACATAGCCTTATGAATTCACCCTTAATCGCCTTTTACGTCAGCTGTTAATAGCAAGAATACCTGGGACATCCCCTGTCAAAGACCAAAGACGCTTGACAGAAAAAACCAGGAAACAAACGAGCATCGGCTCTTGAAATAAAAAGAGGTTTTATCTATGATTGGATCGTAGTGCCCACAGAGCCTATTCAGAAGGTTTAACTCGTAAAAGCGGCCTTTCGGTAGCTGCCCTTTGAAATTAAAACCTTTTTTGCAAACTCTCTTAAGGTGGGAGTGATTTTTGAGAGATATGAAATCTGTGTGGTTTATAAGATACAATTGATTCACGATAAATAAATATTATTGCATAACTTAAGAATTGTGAAAGAAAAGGTATAGGTTAGTTTGCTACGTGATTCGGTTAGGATACATTGACATAATAAAAACCTTTTTAAGTACCAATATTTTTATGTACCTTTATTTATTGTTACTATAATTAGGTTATAATATCCAATTAAACCATACATGATCATGTTTTATACATTACCATGCAGTAAAATGACCCGAAATATGGTTTCACGAATTACTTTCTGATTGGGTGGTCAAGCAATCATGTTTTTGATAAAGGTGTAATGTGGCGCCGTTCTTCGGTCAAAAACATAACTAAATATAAAATATAGTCATAATAAATGTATTATGAATATTCAAGAGATTTGAGAACTATTTAAATTTCGATACAAAGACGTTATTATTTGATTCTTAAGTAATTTGTTGTTAGTCGAGGTTGGATTAACTACGTTTCCCGTTAGATCATCTTAATTAAGCAAAGTTGGGCATGGCCAGTATTTAGAAGGGTGACCACCTCGTTAAGTGTAAAGACAAACGACTAACGCGTTCACGACCATTAACCTTTGCGGGGTGCGAGGTTCAGGTGTCCGTCTCCGCAATTGCGAAGGTAGTAATTCTATGGCCACCTCGAACCCACGTGTTGACCAGATATTCCGTGCTCAATGTGACAGGTGATAAGCCATGTCGCCATTTACAAGCACTCATTATTACCTGTTCGGGAACAGGTAGGTTTCCTCACGATGTTTTCCCGCACCGTAGTATTCGACGCATTTCATAAATGTATGTTTATTATTGTGAATTCTATTGGTTCCTATGTACGTTGCAAGCAATAAAGCTTCTGTCTAAATAGGATAAGTTAATTAATCGTGAAGTTAATTTTACATTAAAATAAGGTTTTTACACAATATAATAAACGTATAATGTTTTATTACTTTTACGCTTATAGTTTATTAGTTTTCCTTTCACCGATCGCATAACAAATAGATTAACTTCCACATTGAGCGTTTAGTGACTTAACCATATCGAGTTTCATGTATAATGTTGTTAATATTTTGTACAGTTATTAATACCATAAACATTATAGACAAAATGTCTATTAAAATTATGTACCTACTTATTTGCTATCAAATCTTGTTTTACAACGGTTGACTATTAAAGATAATCAACTTATTATTCACCAATGAAAGGTTTTCTGTAGTATGTGCTAGGCTTCCTATAGTCTAGTTCCTACTAAGCTTTTTATACTAATATACATGAAAACAATAATCCTCTTAAGTATTTTTGACAATGATATTACATGTTACAATCAAGTATATAAAATTTACTATTTTTCCGTCACTAACATATCTATCTCCTGATAATAATTTAAAATAATCTCTCTATACCTATGTGACGTCATACGTTAGTCGAAAAGAATGGCAGCTGCTTATATACATCATATCAAGTCAAAGCTCATATTGGTAGAGCTTTTTACCTTATCATCTTTTATTAAAGTCACTTAGTAAGGACATAGCTTTTATAACTTAAACTAAGCTATGACTATACATACATATTATTTCTTTTAAATCCCTATAAAAACCTCCGAGATTTAGTATCTTAAGTTTCTCATACCATCATATTTTACAACATCTACCATATTGTCTAACTAAAGTAACTTATATCACCATATTAGGTAAACAACATCTATCGAATAGTAAGACAGGCAACCAACAAGAAATCGTCTTCAAATATTTGGACAGAATGAATTCGTTGGTCGCTGACAGACTTAATCCAGGCTATTATTATAATTGAAAAGGCCGAAGACAGAATAGAAATGATTATACTTATGGCTGCCCAATGTAAATAGCCATTAGACAGCAACACAAAGACCCCCCGCCAAACGCCACGGGGGGTAAGCAGAGATCCTTGTTATAATTATATTATCACCCACATTACAGACTTTTTGTGTGACCCAAAAAAGTGACAGCAAAAAGGTTACGACACTGGCTACCTTTTTGGGCGATACGTGACGAGGTGGAAAGGTTTGGGAGGTTGTTTTTTTATTATAAGTGATTCTTAATATTGATTAGTCTCATTAAAAATACGTTGATAGAACCTATAGTCTAAAGTTTAAATAATGTAGTTACAATAAGGTTGTATTCAACTAGATTTTGATAAGTTAAATATAATGTTTTATCACTATATAGGATATTGTATCCTGCAAAAAGTTGTATATCTAATAAACCAACTTGCTTGCACGCATATAGTGTGCAATTTTTAATCACCACATTTAACTTGGCGTCATAGATATAATAAATATAAATAGAATGTACATTATATTATGACTATGACGAATCGCTAATATTTTACTAGTATCGTCATGACACAACATGCACCGACAATGAATGTATTAATGACCATTTTATTTACACTAGAATTACATTTCAACACCTATATCTCCTATAAATACTACTATACTGTATTCTAAGTATTAAATATAAATAATTACGAATTATCTAAAATCAAGTATCTAAAACCAAAACACAAGAATTACTATAAATTTAAGTTATCCATATCGCACTAGTAGGTACAATTAGCGATAAAAGTGCAGTCCCAGTAACTTTTAATAAGGTTTAAGTTTAAAAGAACAAAAGACAATATTTCACATTTTAAAACTGGCGCCACTATGCATTTTTATGCCACTATACGTACGCGTGAAATGAAAAATATTGTCTTCTGTTCTTATAAACCTTATAAAAAGTTACTGAGACTGCACTTTTAGCGTTGACGCCTGTATCTTATGTTACCTATCCAGTATTTACTCGTACTATATTACTAGAAAGTTATCAATAAATACTCACGAATCCATGCTTGTCGCTGATGTTGTTTGTGAGCTTCAGCTTATGGAAGGAGACCACCTTCTGCATCCACTGCTCCCCTGATGATGGGGAGTCAGGGTGGATGTACATGCGCTTCGGCATCTCGGGGTCCGCCTTGCCTGCCACCATCCAGCGACTGGGGGGTCAAAGATTTGTATGTTATAGGGGGTCAAAGGTTTAAGGTATTCATACGCGTTCACGACCATTAACCCTTATGGGGTAGTCAGAGGTTCAGGTGTCCATCACCGCAATTGCGAAGTTAGTAATTCTATGGCCACCTCGAACCCACGTGTTAACCAGATAGTTAGTACTCAATGTGACAGGTGGTCAGCCATGTCGCCATTTACAAGCACTAACTATTACCTGTTCTGGGAACAGGTAGGTTTCCTCACTATTATTTTCCCTCACCGTAGTATAGGGGGTCAAAGGTTTCAGGTTTTATACATACATATACGCCGCTATGGAATGGAAGAGGCTTGTCATTGTTTAAAGGTGAAGACTTACATTTAAATATGGTCAAAGTATGATCGCTATATTGAAAAAGGGTGAGGTTAGAAGTACCTATAACTGCCGAGTGTGTATGAGTGTCAATGAAGCGAAAGTGGTCTGTCAGGATCGGGACAAATGGGGTTCCTGTCCATCTAAAGTGAATCAGGCGTGATGTGTATGTTAAAGGATCCAAGTTTTAGATATGAACATACACGCCTCTAGGGAATAGAAGAAGCTAGTGATAGTCACCTTAGATGGGTGAAAGCCTTGAAATAAGAGTAAAAGGGTAAAAATATGTAAATAGATACAAATACATACATCACGCCTGTTCCCTACAAATTATGAATACTGATCCTAGCAAACCATAATGTATTTTTAGGCCGATGCCTATGTAACCGACCTTTCACCGTACTTACATATTATGTATGTATATAGCTTTTGTCAATAAAGAAATTGCAGTTTTTAATATATCATAACAATACCGTTTAGGTCCTTTAATCCGTTTTAAAGAGGTCATTACATCGGAGACCTAATCTCCTTATTCACTTTATTCCCAACAGGTGTGTAAATGAAACTTAATCTTTTTGCTTACATAGTTTACCTACTATACTTCTACTTAGTATCACAAATAACCGCCTAAGATACCACCCTATCTACGTCTACATTTTACATTTCAATTACCATATAAAGATGCAATGTAACATCCCTTTACATAATCCATTAAACGCTTATTGCATTATCGGAACTGGTCGCGGCAAAAACACTAAGGACTGGTAACCATCATTCCTATTGGATGACATGTAGTGTGACTCGTTTCATTTCTATATATGTATGTATCTTGGACATGTGCTGATGAATGACATCAGATTGACAAAAAGATGAAGTGGAAGGGCGATTACGCAGTGGCTGGCCCAATAAGACAGTCAGATAGACGCTATATTGAAAAAGGGTGTCTTTAGGAGTACCTTTAACCGCCGAGTGTGAAAATGTATGACTGTCAATGAAGCGAAAGTGGTCTATCAGGATCGGGACAAATGGAGATCCGTGATCTCTGCCTACCCCTTTACAGGGAATCATGCGTGATGTGTATGTATGTATTATTAATTAATGGGTATGGTCACTCGTATATAGTATACGCAAGTGTATGTAAAGATAGAAATGACAATAACTATTTGATCTGGATTGCCCTATTTAGACGATTTAGTTATAAGATGGGAATTATAATTATAATGTACAGCCTATACCGGACAATAGCTAAGATACCTCCCAGCTTTGTAACTAACCTGTAAGGATGTTAATAATGAAGTTTATCAAATCCTATGCTGTATAGATAGACATTATACGAATAGTTTTCCTTACGATTCTTCCTTCAATACATATATAGAATCGATCGCCACCTGAAACGATCCTGACAAATCTCTTTTGCTTCACTCACACCTAACCTTCTCATACATGCTCTTCTGTTCTTCACTACGTACACCCGCTTTGAGAAGAATGTCTCCAATTTAATACACCCGAACAAAACACAACTTTCTATTATTTTGGTAATACATACATACACATCACGCTTGATTCACTGTAGAGGGGTAAGCAGAGATAACGGATCCCCATTTGTCCCGATCCTGACAGACCATTTTCGCTTCATTGACATTAATACGTCTTTTCATACACGCTCGGTGGTTATAGGTACTCCTAACATCAGTATACTCAATTTTGGTATCAACGCTGGCTATACATGAAGTATCGTAGAGAAAGACTGGTATCATTCTTATATCCTTATTCAGTTTGAACAAATCGTCGAAGCCTCGCCAGTCCGCAATATTGGGTAATTAATTACCATATTGAGTGGCATCTCGGCGTTTCTTTGTCGGCGAGTGGGCCCATGGCAGTCTACCCAGCGCCGTATTAATTAACGTACACCGGAGTTTTATCGACGCATCTCGCTGTTGCCAAACCGCGCCTTTGATATTAGACGTCTAACGTCGAGCGATCATAAATGCCGCCCTTATCGCCTCTGTCATCACAAATTAAACAATGTACTCGATCGAATGCGATGCCTATCGAATCGGTCGGCCGCATCGATGCGAGCGCCGCCAACCAACGCCAGACTACCGGCTCAGAAACATACACACGCTATAGCTATTGCATCGGGAGATTGATAACCCTTGCTGAGTCAAAGGTTTGTTCTTCTCTGCAATTAAAGAGACGGTCATATTGAATTTATTGTTCACTAGATGGCTAGTATTAAACGTGACAGATGGTCACATGGAGTCAATAATCGTTCCTAGATACTAGATATTAGCTATTAGTTAGTAGATACTATCTATACAGATGATAAGGTTTCCTTAGTTCTTTGTCCTCACTAATGGTTACCCATCCAGACACTGTCCACACACAACATCGCTTAACATCACACACGACTTGTCAACGTACCACGGCCGTTACACAATGTTCCACGTTCCCTTAAAGTGTTTTTAATAGGTGGGGTGCAGGAATGTCTCACCTTGGAGGAAAGATATTTTAACGACACCCGATGCGCGGTGCATCCTTAAGTCGGCGCTAATTATTCTGCTCCTTGGGCTTTGGAATCGTGTGATTCGGGCTTTATGGCTTGGGAACTGGTGCAGGCAACGGCTTAATCACGACGCGAATGAGATGAGGTGCGATTAGAGTAACGGTGACCCTCGATTTAAGTTGCAGGACGCGTCCGCGCGATCTTCCAGCAGATTAGAATGTAACGCGACTAATTTGAATATTGATTGTTTTGAGATGCCTTTTGGGTGGAATTGCAGCTTAAGAGCCGCTTTGTAGCGTTGGCTTTATTTATCTATTCTTCAATCTTTGGAAAGCGATTGCTTGATGTAATGAACTGTATAATAGTGGACAAGGTTCGTTAGAGGTTTTAACTGAATTCTGTTTATGTATTTGACACATCGGCGGTCGAATATACCTTCTGTATATTCGTTAATTTAAAATCATGTAACACTGTTTGTAAACATGCTAAATATCCATTGATTTTACTTATTTGATCCTAACAACCCTCAACAAAAGAGTTATTGTATGAAAACGTTATAAACAGAAATAGTTTCTTCAATATTAGCACTCAGATTAGGAATCCAAACAACGTTACACCCAAGGTTTACAAATCTTATAATAAGCTTCGTCATTCATCATATCTAGACCAAAATAACCTGCAGCGTTTCATACTATGTTATCTACTGCGCTCCATTGCAAATTAGTTGCCAAAATTGACCCCTCCCCTTTCCATATAGTATATAGGGTACTAGCGGCCCGCTCCGGCTTCGCACGGGTATAAAATATATAGCCTAATCCACTATTTAATGGATGTTATTATACATATAAACCTTTCTCTTGAATCACTCCATCTATTACAAAAAACCGCATCAAAATCCGTTGCGTAGTTTCAAAGATTTAAGCATACAAAGGGACATAGGGACAGAGAAAGTGACTTTGTTTTATAGTATGTAGTGATAGTATAGAGAAGGTTGACCTCACCTATTGTGGAACTTGTATCGGTAGTCGTCAGCAGCCACAATATCCAGCAAGAGGATGTATTTGGCCTTGGCATCCAGCCCTGACACGCGGAACTTCATTTGAGGAAACATTTGTCTGTGAAAGAGAAATGTAATGTTAGAATTTGATGCGAAAGTAGACCAAGAAATAGTAATATGTAGTTGGAAATTAAAGAAAAAAAGAAAGAAAATACTTTATTCACTGCACCACAACTGCACAAATTACATTAAACACACAAACAATAAACATCAATGTTAAATGGACAAAAAGTAATAGTAATAGTAGTGTGAAATAAATTAATTAGTATGATTAATTGTCAAATTGGTTGGGTTATGTTGTTTAAAGGTAGGAGATTTTAGGATTATATGATATAACAGATTTGAGATATATAATAGAGGGAATAATAGAGGTTTTTTGAGGTTATATTGCTAAAAATATTACGGTAAAATATAGAAATTACAAATAAAGAACGACAAAAAGATAAATAGTAAAAATGGTTTCCACAAACATTACAAAAAATATCTTATGACCGCTGAAAGATGTCAAAATATAGAGTATCTAAAGAGAAAACTTAACATAAAAATACAGCTATAGGACTAAAATTTTAACTACCAAAAGAGATAAAAGCTGACGCTCTCGTTGATAAGTTAGACCATATCTCATAGATAAATTAGAATTCGGTAGGTCGTTTAACTTTATGTTTATGCAGCCGTATTTCATTAGAAGTGGAGGGGCTATAAAAATCGCCATTATAGAGCGTGTGAAATAGATTAATTCGTATGATTAATTGTCAATCGCAGGAGGTTTAATGGTCACTTCGATACAAGACCCGATTTTCCGGTTCCTCTCACAAATTAGACCACACAACGACCGAGATGGGATTCGGAGCCATGCGAAGCGGTAAAACTTTATATTTATTTAGGGAAAGGCAGTGACTATGTCTGAATTGAACTTATAAAGACACAACACAGACGACAATGCAATATGTAATAAAATTATTGTACAGTTAATACATACATACACATCACGCCTGATTCCCTATAGAGGGGTAGGCAGAGATCACGGATCTCCATTTGTCCCGATCCTGACAGACCACTTTCACTTCATTGACACTCATATATCTTCTCATACACACTCGGTGGTTATAGGTACTAATATACTAATAATATAGTTAATACTTAATGCCGTTTTTTCCTTATGAAATTAACCAATAAAACTTAAGACTTGAGTCTATTAAACGTACATATATTCGCGACCTTTTATCCTTTTTAGGGTGGAAAGAACCTCGGAGACATAATTAATATCTCCTTGGTCCCTTTTATGACAAGTTGCTAGCCTACCGTCCTATACATTTCATTGACCTCTGAGTCCCTTAGACCTATAACATTCCAAGAGGAAAAGCATATATATAGCATTATTTTTACATCTCTAAACGTAGTAAAACTAAATATATACCGCCCTCTATTGTTCGCACTACGGAATCTGCATACCCGTTAAGTGTAAAAGGAAACCAAGTTGAAGTAATACGTCCGCGTATTAAGTTTCGCAGACATTGTGGGTACACGTTATATGGCGTATCTACACGTTGTTTTGAACTGGATTCTATCTACGTCACGTCAAGGTTAAAGTTAACCTATTGTGTTTACATACGAACATACATACAAGAATATGTAGTATGTTACCTAGATAAATTCTTCCTGGCATGTTGTAGAGACTAAGAGTTTTGGGTAATATCTTTCAAAAGCTATAGCGTTATTACGTATGTATGGTTTTATATCTTTGTTGTGCCACTTTTGATCGATATGTGCTAACTATCTGGGTTCGAAATATCTAGAGAATTACTAAATCTGTAGTAGGGAGATAGACTCTTGACTACCACACAAAAGTTAACGGCTTTTATGTCTTTTTATTATTATGGTTATATGTATTTGTATTGAATAATATTTTAGGTGTACTTTCATTATATTTTTGGAGTGTTTTGGATATTAATGTGAAAAAGCAATAGAAGATCGTGTTAATTTGTATGTAATCAACGCTAAAAGTGCAGTCCTAGTAACTTTTTATAAGGCTTACGTTTATAAGAACAAAAGCCAATATTTTTCAATTCGAAGCACGCGAACGTATAGTGGCCATGACAATGCATAGTGGCGCCAGTTTTAAAATGTAAAATATTGTCTTTTGTTCTTATATACTTAAACCATATAAAAAGTTACTAGAACTGCACTTTTAGCGCTGACTGTACGTATATATAATTAAAAGCATCCAATGTTTGCAGAAACGCGATGGAAATATAAAGGTAATTGAGCTCCGGAGGGTAATTAGCACCTTAGCCTCCATTAAACGGGTTACCTAGTGATTATTTCGTGTGAATACTAGCTTCTTATCTGTTTTTAATTCAGTTTTTATAAACACTTACACACATACATCATATGTATAAGACTGTAAAGATTCCTATTTATAAACTTAGAAATTCTGCAATACATACATATTAATATAAGTCACGTTGTTTGTTCTATAGAAAGGCAGGCTTAGACACTTTCGCTTCCATATTAATAAATACACACAACAAAATTTACATCAACGACTTACACTCAAATTCATATCTCTGAATCATCTCTTACAACAGCTGTAGTAAATTCTTCACATTCTTTAAAAGGCCCAGTCTAACAGTGGCCAAAAAGCCTCCAAAAATGTCGAAGAAAGAGTGTAACGACTAGCCCCTAAAACCTTAATTTACGATGGAGATGCACAGAGTAGATAAGACAACATGTACTAAAACTAATACACGCCCCACCCGACTCACTAATTAATGAAAATTCCTTCATTTGAACCCAAATTAATTGACTGCTGACCTGCTGTAAGGGACTTGGATATTGTAACCAGCTGTCTTGAATAAAATGTCTCCTGGGCATATTGTAGAAAGGAAACATGAGGTTAATTTACTATTTTTGAAGTATAAATTCACTATTGCAAAATATAGCAAAAGTTCTTACACCTTGCAAATAATGATTTAAATAATAATACACATTCGTTGATTAAAGAAAGACAAACGAGTTCGCGACTATTAATTCTTGCGGGGTAGTCGGAGGTTCAGGTATCCATCTCCGCAATTGCGAAGGTAGTAATTTTATGGCTACCTCGAATCCACGGGTTGACTAGATTGTCAATACTCAATGTGGCAAGTGTCACCATTTATAAGCACTATTATATTTTCGGGGAACAGGTAGGTTTCCTCACGATGTTTTCCCTCACCGTTGTATTCATTGATTAATAAATTATTATCAATGTGTATATGGATAAGTACATGATACGCGATCTACATATCTACATCTCTACCCACTGCCTAAAACAAAGAAAGCATATTAGAAACCTAATAAACATGATCAAAGCACAATCCATTCATTGTCCTATAAAGTGTTGACCTCTGATGCTGAAAAAATATGACACACAATAAACCGACAAGTATCTCACGGATTTCGAGAAAGTTAATGATTGTACGATATAAAAGGCGCGTTTATAGTTGACTGTGTTTATAGCCAATGGGAGATAAACAATAACGCCGGCGCGGACGTCAAGCGATTTCCTTCAAGCGCCGTTAGGTTCGGCGCTAGCTGCCGGAGGTCCGGGTTGGTTTAACTCTGCGCTTCGAACTGTTAGTGGTTGGTCCGAATGATGGTTAAGGAATAGGCAGTAGTTCCTAATAGGTTAATGGTGGTATGATAATAGGCTAAAAAGTTAAAAAGAGATGTGTGAGAGGTTAAGGGTAAGTAAGAATATTGCAAATTTGATGCCCGTTATAATATTATGTATTGGTTAATATAAGTTAATTACATATTTCAAAAGAAAAGATGGTATGTAAATAAAGCAGTTAGTAGAGATTAAAAATATTTAAAAATTAAATATTAATACACTGTAAGAAAACATACCTTAACAAAAAATAACTTATACTGTCATAAACACAACTCAACATGATACCTACTACAGTGTTTTTCGCAACGTGTTTTCCATACATTTTTACAACCTAAGTGGCTTCAATACATCCTTATACCTACAAAAACTTGAACTCCTAACCCCTAACTAAACACACTATAACGCCGAACGCCATAGTTAAAAGGGCTATTAAAAAGAGAGATATAAAGAAGAAAAAAAGCAATAAATTCGGTGGAACAAAAACACCGGTGTCATCTCGTTTGTTCGGCTCTTATCGGACCAAAGACAACCGACAGCCGCAGTAGCCTTTGCAGGATACTGGGGGCTATGGAGCCGGTGATAAGGTTAATATATACCAGCTATAATAATGAAGAATATCCGAAGAATTTGTCATCACATCAAGTCAGTTTATGGAGACAATGATGTAAGAAATTTAGGATAATTAAATAGAAAATACCTTATATGGCTTTAATATCTAATGGAAATAATGATTCTATACGATTGTACCTGAATAGCTAATGAAATAGACTTATACTCGTATTCTTACTAACTGTTTATAGCGGTCCAAACTATAACTAATACATAAACTATATATATTTTGTTTTTACCATTAACAGGCTTTTTATTGAAGTTGGCACTGTCGTTGCGACCGTATAGTTTTGTATTCTAAAGATTTAAACCTTGTCCATCATAAAATAATTCATGTACTTAAGCGTATTTATTTAAAATCCATAAAGAATATGATATATACAACGTATGTAGTTATGTTTTAGATAGTTAAATATATGGCAAATAATAATTTAATGTCTATCAAAAATACTGAAATGGGCATCAAAAAACATAGCTAATCGAGCAGAAAAAAATTGCTTAAGACTCATTTTGGTGTACAATTTCGTATTTTCGATAATCTTTTTGTCGCTACCCATATTTTATTAGTGGCACCATCTCCACATCTGGCCGCAGCCTCCATGGAAGCCTGATCCGCGATAACCGGCGCCTCACGGTGGGCCCAACTCGCCTTTAGCAGACACCGGCCACTATTAGGAATACTCCATGGCTAAATAGGCGCCTTTCTACACTATACGGTATGTATGGAACTAAGGAATTGACTTATTGAATCAGTTTCGAACTTATACCTTCCTACTTTAATTGGGTTAGCAGAATTAAGCTGCTTGGAAAATAAAGATTAGTTTATCAATGAATTAGTTATAGATAGATTGTGTAGTAATAGGTTACGGACTGTAGTATAAAGTACCTATGTGAGAATATTTTAGGTACCAATGTTTCTAGCGGTAAAAAAGAAAATATTAAGTTTTTGAAACTCTGTCAACCGTGATAATCAAAACAACGTTAAGGATATGTATGTATATTTAGCATGTGTATCTGATTCATACCTAAATTTAAAAAAACTACCATACAAAACCAGAAATCTTTATAAACTCTTCCGACCCAAAATATGTACAATCTTAAAAACCCATCATATTCACTTCAAAACCTCAACCCTTACCCCAATCTCAACCACAATCATTTGGGGCCATCAGCATTCCTCACATAGTCAGTCAGCAGTCCAATAGTCACCTGTCAGAATGACGGGCTTGATCGATCGGCTCCTTGCCTTGAGAACACGTCGCATCCATATCCTTCAACGGAGTGGACAGACATCCAAAGTTAAGGACGGGTGTCGAGTTAAAGTGGGCTTTATTTGGTGAATATGAAGTTGGTAATTAATATCTAAGTTTTAATGTTTTATGTCAAATTTAAATATGTAGAGAGATTATTGGTTAGGTTTTTTGGGTGTTTTATGTATGTTATGTATTAGGTACAGTCAACGCTAAAGGTGCAGTCCCAGTAACTCTTTAAGTTTAGGTTTTTAAGAACAAAAGACAATATTTTTCATTGAAACCACGCGAACGTATAGTGGCCATGACAATGCATAGGGGCGCCAGTTTTAAAATGAAAAATATTTTTTTTTGGTCTTCAAAATTAATCTGTATAAAAAGTTACTGGGACTGCACTTTTAGCGTTGACTGTACATGAAATATCTAAATTATATAATACCAAAAATATACATTCACTCCCTTTACTTTATCTTTTGGGGTGGACAGAACCTTGGAGATATGAAAACATCTTGGTCACATATTACCATATATTATACCAAAAACAATTTTATTTTATTCAAAGACTTGAAGAGATAATCTCTTACTACATTCAGAGGTGAAGTGAAGTGCCTATCTCCTCCATTGTTAAAATAAAATAAAATAAAGTAATGTCAACTTTACATTTTTTTTATATATTTTTTTTAATTTTTGGAGTGACTTTTATTTTACATTATTAACCTCTGTAAACTCATATACATTGTCAAACAAAAGTAACCTTTAAATTCAAAATAAAACTATTATTTATAATAAAAAAAAAACTTATAATATAACACTAAAGGAAAAAAACACATTAAAAGTTTCACATCCATTTCATTCACTTACACCCTTTCTCACCCAAAGACAACCAGTGACAATTAGTGAAACGCGAAAAACAAAAGGCGGCCGTTACTGAGAACCATCTGAGAGCGCCGCGACCGCTTTCTCAGAAGGGTGGGACAGGAATAAGCGGCCGACGAACGGTCGCGAATCATTTGTTTTTCTCGCAAGTGGACTTAAAGGGAATGGCATACATATGTGGGAATTTGTTTTTTTAGTTAATTGTGCTGTTTTGTTTGTTTGTAATTGTGTAAGGGTTATTTGATTATTGCGTTGTTATATTAGTGTCTCGATAATGTATGATGTTAAGAAAAGGGTAGTGTTTAAACGAACGGTAAATGATATTAAAATGCACTCTTAAAATACTGAATTGTGTACCAAAACAATACAGTCCCAACCCAAACCTAATCTTTGGTGTGCGTTTAGCTATATTTTAGTGTACATTTCAGTATTTTTGATGTGCATTTAATAATGTTCCTTAAAAAAACTAGATGCGTTTCTTTTCAGATTGATTTAGTACTGTTTATTGATTACGGTATGGTGTTTTAAGTTGTAATAAAAGGATTATTGGTATAGACATAATTTACAGTTTTAATTTGTAATGGTCTCTTTATCCATTATTAATATTTAATAGTAATACAATATAATAAATTATAGACCTAGTATTTATGATACCAAAATAATATTATTATTAGTAAATATTTGAAAAACGATGGCGTTAAAAATACTTATATAACCATGAATGTATCACAAATTGTATAGTAGTCACAGTAACGAAAGTTTATCAAGCTAAACACAAATATGAATCCATGATCTCTACCTAACCCTCTGTAGAGAAAGAAGCCGAATCTATATGTATGTAAATGAACCCCATAAACAAACGAAAACTTTCTCCCACCATTACAGTACTGCATACAAACAATTCATTTACAACATATACGTAAGGCATATAATCTGGAGTTAGAATTCTCGTCACGTATCCACACAGCCTTAAGGCTTAAGCTAAGACAAACAATTAGGTTGATTACTGTTTAAATACCAATTAAAGGGAATACAGTGCAGTAGTAAACTTGATTGTTTTCTACTATTTGGTAAAGTTTGGTGAAAGGGTCATGAAGGAAACGTGTGTATGGTAATTTAGATTGAGTTTGGAACGTATATTGATTTAGGATTGTTTGGAATTTGATAAGAATGGAATAGGTACTGTTTTGATTGGCTTTTTGTAATGTATAGCTAGGATTTTTCTACCTAAGCATACTCTTATGTTATTTTGATAACTGGTTGTACTACGGCCAATATTTACGAAAGCTATATATAATATTTATTTTTAATACCTATAAGTTTCTAAGCAAAATCGATATATGTACGGACATATATCCGTTGTTTTATCCTTTTTGAGTTAGATAGACCTTCAATAACATTACATTTGGTTTATTTACCATGAACGTTGAATATTCATCTATTTTCTTTATTTTTAACTTATTATAAGTTTATTTGTTATTCTCAAAACAAAAAAAATTTTGTACCTATTTCCTTACTTACCAAAATTACAATTACTATTACAATTAAAATTACTCCTAACTCTATCCCTAACAATCCATATAGAATCTCACCTATCCCCCATTCCATATAATCCCACTTAACCCCTAATAGCTGCCAGTCTTCATTAAAACGACCAAGACAGCGTCGCGAGCCAAAAAACGACCGACCCAAAGACGAAATGCCAAGAATCCCCACGTGGACTGGTCTGTCTCCTTTTATTGTGGTGTCCGACATTTGTTATACATAATACATGGAGGCTCCGAGGGAATTTGGACGTGGCGCCAGCGAGAGCAGGTTGCTAAGGCCCACGGTTAGGCCTTGATTTTGGGAAAGATGTCGTATGGGTGAAGGTTTTGTTTGGTGAAATAGGAATGGATTAACAACATTGCTAGTTATAGTTTTGAGAGATTCGCGATTTATACTCATGATTAATAATTAAATAATTAATTTATACTCATGATAAGTAATAGAACCCCATTCGGCTCAGCATGATCGTGTGAAGCCACAAGATACTGTGAGTGTAGTGTGTAAGTCGCGTGTTATTAATAAAAACGTAGCAGTGAGGGTAGTCGGAGAAGAATCTGACAGAACACTGCGATGGAGGCGAAGAAACATGAATCGTCAGTCTGCCCGTGACCATGGCTACTGCAACGTAGCCGAAACGTCGGGTTAATAAAAGGTAATTTTATTATATATAAACTTACGCGATAAGTCCCGTTAGTTATTAATCATACTAGTACTTATAAGGCGTGATTAAGAACTTGCACAAATTGATAGGTAGAAGGCAACTTAAGTGTCGTCCTAACAGTAATGCTAGAAGATATCTATAACCGCCGAGCATGTATATAGAAGGGTATGGATGTAAATGAAACGATGGTGATCGGATTACACAGGCATATGTAGTCCGCGAAGCTTGTTGCTAAACAAATGTTCTACATACATACATATGCTTCACGACTTGTGTATACAAACACACTCCCTTTTTTATTATGGCGGGGTAGTCAGAGGCCTGAATGCCCATCTCCGAAATTTCGAAGGCATGTTAGATATAGGTCATTCGAAGCCCGAGTATCACTAGATAGACAGCACCCAACGTGATAGGTAGTGAACCGTATCGCCGTATATAGGCACTGACTATTACCCATCCTGACAAATGTTCTCTTAAATCATTTCTTACGCTTCTTATTTGGAACGAAGATCTAAGTTAAATTAATTATCATAAAATTCGTTCCCCTTACACCCAACCTTAAGAACAAAACTGTTTGCATCCAAAGATTAACACTTAAGCAGACATTTGCACAATAAACTGTCCTTTTCATTAGCCTTGAGGCAAAGACCCGATTAGCATAAGCCGGGTAATTCAAAGGCGGCACCTTTGAGCTTACTAGTCCATCGCTACATGCTCATCACGTTCTGATGTATTTACGTTGACGCCTCGTATATCGTTTGGGACACGACTGGTTTTGATAATTGACACTTAGGTCTTTTGCTGACGATAGTTAGGTTAGGAGTAACTGTGAATATAAAGTGGTATGGGTGTTAGTGAAGTGAAAGTGAAGTTAAGTAAGGGTAGGAGGGAATTAGAGATCTTTGTCTAATTTACTACAGGTAAACGGGCAATGTGTATAAATATTTTAATATATCAGTTAGAAAAATTAATTAAAATTTTTATGTTCATTGAGCAGTAAGCTAGATAGTTTGTAATTATGTATATACATATACTATATCTACGTATACTATATTGTAATTACCATAGTAATATTATACACCAAAAAGTTATTATTCTCTCTGATATCTATTCTATTCTTTTGTACATTTACGCAATGAAAATCCTCAAAACTATATAAACATTAACTTAAATTTTTTACTACCACACGTTACTCTATGCATACTGAAGCAGTATGTAAAGACTACACATTGTCGCCTTGTGAATGTCAATTTGTCTCTGGCTTTGATGTGAGCGGTTCCTGGTTCGATTCCTGGTACAGACATGGCGTCTGGGATTCCCTGGTTTGTGACTAAGCGAGGTCACTTTTAAATGAACACAAAGATGCATCACGACTATTGATTTTTGTGGTTTGAACAAAGAATAAATTAGTGTATCAGCCGGTTTCTGGAACGCTATTCATTTTTGACAAGAGTTTAAATAGTGTTTAACAAGTGCTTAAATATTGTTGAGTTGTTCGAACAATAATTAAACTCTTGTCACATAATGGCTTGTCAAAAAGCACTTTTGTACCGCGTTTGGGTTTCTCGAAACGAAATCTCTTGTCAACAATTTGTTAGCAATTTGTTGACAAGAAAATAAATAATCATCGGATCTTGAGTAATTAACTGATATTCAAGTGCTTATGGTTGCTTTATTTCCCACGTTTTTGGACATTATATTATTAAAACCATGTCTGATGTGAGTGTGTCCGATGTGAGCGTGTCTGACGTTACTTTTTCATCAACTGATGAAGAGGTACAAGTACCCAGAAGAATGCGAAGGTATCGTCGAAGAATGAACCCTATCGAGACCTTGGACGATGACGAATTTAAAGCCCGATATAGGGTTTCCAAGCCAGTAATTCTGTATATCACGGAAAAAATGGCTAGAATAATTTGATACATTTTGCTGTTTTAATGTTACCTACTGTTAACATGGACAAATCAGGGCACTGCCAAAAAGTATGAATGATTACATTAGCATTGGAGAGCTCATGCCTAGTTGCTCTCTTCATATTGTTACACAATATTCACTATTAACACTAAACACTATTCAAACTCTTGTCGAAAATGAATAGCGTTCCTGAAACCGGCTGTTTGAATAATAACAAAACATTTTTTTTTTTTGGCAAAAAGTGACATTACACTTGCGTCTAGATGTCAGAATTGATCGAGTGAGTGAAGTTTTTCATCAAATTTGCTCAATCCGCTATTCAAACTATTGCTAAGCTCTAATTAGCTGACAAGAGGATGAAAACGCTTCGAGAAACTCGCCAATTGTCAACAATTTGTTAATTAATAATCAATTGTTAGCTGACAAGAGATTTGAATAGCGTTCCAGAAACCGGCTGTATTAGTGATAGAGTTACTACACTTAATGGTATATGGTCACGGTTTGTAATCGTATTTAACAGATAACTAGCGATTAATGATAAGGTCTTTTTATGTAATATTGTGTATAAATACGGTGGTTTTATGTAATATTACATAAAATAGTGTGTATGAGTGTCAATGAAGCGAAAGAGGTTTCTTAGGATCGGGAAAAATGAGGATCCATAATTTCTGCCAACACCTCTACAAGGAATGTGTATGTATGTTTATACTACCTATACTAAACCTAAGCAGAATTCCTTACGATGTTTTTCGTCACCGTAGTATTTGCAATAAAGAAAACTTGTAATGGTATTTTCATAAAGTAATCTGGAAACTTAAGTATCCGAATAATATTTTATTCAAGCTTGCACAGCGTATATAGTTTTAAAAAGAAGCATCATTTTTGAAACCCATATTTTTAATTCCATTAGATCCTAATTTATGAACTAGTCTATTCAGTCTAGTTACCTCTAACTACCTCTAACTTAGTCTAGTTAGACACCTATCACTTTCCTAAAACATAGCCCACAATGCAAGTCCCCAATTTTCGTAAGCCCTAGACCGTGGCGTGCCTTATTAGAAGTCAGGGCACGTCCCACCAACGACCAGACAACAACCTACCGCAGCCTTATTCAACCTGTCTGCCGCGAAAACTGAACCTCTATTGCTTATAATACAATATTACATACATAGATATCAGGCCAGATACCCTGTAGAGAGGTAAACAGAGATCACGGATCCCCATCTGTCCTGATCCTGATAAAATACTTTCGCTTCATTGATACACCTAATTATACACACTTGGCGGTTATATGTACTTCTAACGTTACCCTTTTTAAATATGGCTTCTATATAACTATGTTATATGGAATATTATTATACATATACAGCTAATATTTACTTTAAAACAAAACGGGTCTATTTTATAAACAAAGTATTACCTTTACTACCCGACGTTTCAGTCATGTTGCAATGGCCATGATCACGGGTCAACTAATTAACTAATATCTATACTAATAACGGATAGCTGAAGTAAATCTATTAAATAAATATTTATAGCTGTCAGGGTGGTCAGATAATGAGTGACTTAAATATAACCAAATAGGAAGACGTTTTAGGGTTAGTAAGTTGATATATGTACTTTCCCTTACCGAAAACAACTGTTAGCATGAACACGGTACATTCCACGGTCCCCAACCAGCAATATACATCAGAATTTAATCAATCTTATTAGTCAAGAAGCTCAACTCAAAAGTCAGTGTTAAACAAGGGCGTCAAAGAAATATTATCGCGTATAATAATGTGTGGATTCACCGACAGATAGAGAATAAATCATGTGTTTACGACATCTTAAGAGGCTTTTATCGGTTAACACTTAACTGATTGTGTTAGAAGGGACAATGGGTGGTTGTGTATTGAAAGGCCCTTTGATAAGGTAGAGGTCACTTGGGGAATTCAAGTGATAAGAGAGTTAAATTTAAAACGTTTGGGATTTAGGTACATTGAGTAATTACTGTAGTTAAGCTCGCTTTGCGCGTCTTTATGTAAAAAAAAAAATATGAATTTACAATACTTATGTCTACATAGACTTATACAAACACTAACATAGATAAATTTTATATGATGGGTTAGCAAAACTGAAAGAATCCGAACTTAAACTTTAAACATTGTCTATAAGACAATCATAGCCTACTTACTATTTTTCAAAAATATCATGTCGTATGCCTAGTTCACTATTTATCTCTTAATTGTAACCAAATTCTAGGTTAAAACGAAACATTTATTATACAAAAGTACAGTCGACATCAAAAAGCATTTCCAAAACGACAACTTTAAAAGGGTAGAAAATCACTAAAAGGAATCCAAATTCACACCCTTAGAATTTAAGTTTTGACTACTTAAAACTGTAGCAACCCTATTCACCAACCAATATACCCTGGTCTCTTATAAAACTGGTTACTAAGTCAAAGTGTTCGACAAGTTGGTAGGTGCAGGGGTCGTATTAAATTGGTTAGCGAAAAGTTCGTCACATTGCTAATTAAAATACTTAATGCAAAGAGGGTTGTCAATCGAGGCTTCAAGGAGTCAAAGGCTTGATTGTAGGTTACCTAGATAGTCTTCTAGTCTGGGATTGAAGTATGGAATTAGCTGCCATTTTGCTACAAAGTTTGTAATAGAAGAGATTGTAGGAAGAATAGTGTGATATATTTGTATAATGAATAAGATATATAACAGTCAGATAGACGTTATATTGAAAAAGGGTGACGTTAAGAGTACCTATAACCACCGAGTGTGTATGAGAAGATGTATGAGTGTCAATGAAGCGAAAATGGTCTGTGAGGATCGGGACAAATGGGGATCCGTGATCTCTGCCTACACCTCTACACGGAATCAGGTGTGATGTGTATCTATGTATGGTTTAATATATGAGGTCGCAAATTTTTAACTGTTTAATAAACTTAATTAAGTTGCAGATTTTGTGGTTGTCTGTAATGTAATTTGAATCATACTATCTACCTATATATATATGTATATATTGGTCTATTATTTACGTTAATAATTACTTTATACTTTTACGATACGATTTGCACCATGAATTTTTGTAGTACTTATACGTATTAAGACACTATACTTCCTTAAACATCTCCTTCTATTACTATATCGAAAAAATAAGGTTCTATGATCCCTTTCTAACCCTCTATAGAAAAACAGCCATTAAATTATATGTATGAATGTAAATGTACAAATAATACTCGATATCTCGATATAGCTCAACCGATTTAGTAAGTAATTCTGTGTACATTTGAAATATGAATGCATCAATTGCAGAGAGACAATTCAATTGCCAATGTGAAACCAATAAAGGCCGCTTCACACAAATTGCTCCATTTGTTTGACTTTTTCACTTAAAGGACGTTTTACATGACATGACACGTGATTGTGACATTGTTTGAATGGTATTCAGGCTTAGTATATATATAGTATTATATTATCTATGCTTTAGACTAAATAATAATCTAAAAACTATAATTATTGATACAAATTTATATTAATATATTGAGATACATAATTACTGTAAAGAATTGAAATTTGGAGAGAGAAAATCCCGCAGTTATTTTATAATATTTCCTTTTAGGTATATATTACACGGTAAACATTATAAGTAGATATCTATTTATTTTACATATTTATACGTTTCAAGACTTTAAACCCATTCAGAACAGTCAGACGTTTAACTACCATCGTCTTAGGCCACTCAAACCCACGTTTCACCAGATTAAAAAAAAAACTCATACCCAATAAATATCTTCAACAAAATCGAAAATTGATTCTTCATCTTGGGCGCCGATTCATATAATCTTGTTTGGTAAGTAATTGATATATCTTTGTGCCTCTGCCACCCCTGGCAATTAACTAGAGAGGCCTACGCGGTACCCTGCGCAGGGCGCGGATTGGGACGGGAACGGAGCGATTTAATATGTCTAAAAAACGCTTATCAATAACTTGTATGGGAATTGATGTCAGAAATGCTTTGATTAGAAACATAGGAATAAAAATAAGATCTTTAATACTAATATATTGTTATATATGTGGAGTTGAAAGTTACATTTGATTAATAGATAGCAGTATTAAGTTATAAAGCCAAATAGGTCAATATAACTATATAAATATTCAGCTTATTCGATTCCAAGACTCTCAAGTTCGATTCTAATAAAGGATTCGATGTTAATGAAACATATGCATGTAGTTAAAGGCTTATAATACTAGATTAATACTAAGTAAATTAACTACAACCTTAGTTAATAGTAAAGCTATCGTATTGCAAGCAAGATCATTGCAACATAGTCGATACGTGGTCTAGCAAAAGTAATACTTTGTTTTTAAAATCGATACGCCCGTTTTATTATGAATAAATTGTGATTAATAGTTGTCAAATGTATTAGTTTTGTTGGCGTAAAATATAATAGCTATAGTTTGCAATAAAGTACGAGTATTTTATCTAATCAAATTGACGACCTCCGTGGCGCGATTGGTTAACCACCTGAACGCTAATCGTGAGGTCCCGGATTCGATTCCCGGTGGAGGCAGAAGTTAGAACTATGCTTGTCTTCTGCTTTCTAGTTTGGTTGTTGATATATGCTTTATGTGTATTTATCTAAATAATAATAAGTATACATTTCTTAAATATACGTTGACTAGTACCCTTAACACAAGTCTTAAATGTACCTAACAAGGGACTAGTTTAGTGAAATAGTGTGCTTCAATATTTATTATATAAAAATATATTTAAAAAACACCCTTTTCAATCTGCATCTCACCCTGTCCTCACCCCAATGTTTCCTCTGAGGTGAATCAGGGGAATTAGGGATGACAATCAAAGGAGGTTCCTCGAGTTGAAACCTCTTTGCAGGCGGAAACCTCTGAGAAGATTTGGCCAAGAATCTTAAATACTTCTCACTTTCTCACCTCAACTTTGGTTGCGACTTTCAACAATTTTTGCAGTAAGTAGGTACTTAAGTTTGTAACTTTTTTCATTGCTTTGCTGGTTATTATTTATTTAGTACTATTTATTATGTTGGTTGTTACTGGATCGAAGGTTTATATTTACGGTTAATTAGTAATTTTAGTTAAATAGTTTTAGATTTATTTAAGTGCATATGACACAATATATTACCTATTAATTCTCTTTATATTTTACATATAAGTAAAGGACTGAATTTTTGTTCTACACTAAAAAATTTATTCACGTTTTTCTATCTATTTAGGGATGCTTAGGGTCCCATAAAATTTTCTCTATTGACTTTTGATTTTATTTTTCTTCAATATACACGGTTAAGTAAGTTATCTTTAGCCGTAGGTCATGTAAGACGAATGATAGAGTTCTAAAACACGATATAAAATTCGGCCATACAAGCTAAATGTAATTAAAAACATAGTTAACCAAACCCTACATTTACATACACCCATTCCGTGTCCCACACCAATAACCAAGCAAACATCACTCTTATTGGTTGACAAATTGGACACATTTTACACTGACACTGCCATAAACTACGCCATTTCATTAAACAACAAGTTATTCGCTTCAGAATAGTCATAATTGTACGCGAAAGGAATTAATGGCTGTTTTTAGTATTTTTATAGCCCCGTGCTCACACGTAAAAAGAATATATCCGAGCTAAATGGTAAGTATACAGAGCGATATGTTTATGGAATATATTGAGGATGTGCAAGCAAATATATAAAACATAATCTCTGCCTATACCTCTACAGGGCATCGGGCGTGAGTGTATGTATGTAATATGATACAATATGTCACTATAATCTAAAATAATTCAATTTAGCTATTGAAAAAATGGTATTAGAAGTAAGAATGTTTAATAAGGTTAGAAATGAATTATTTTTATCCAGATCATTTCAATTTGGTCTTGGTGTGTAATAATTTCCTATATTTACATAATACCATGCGTATATATTATATTGTTGACTTTCCATTTTGTTTTTTGTAGCACCAGAAATCTTGTATCTGTACAATAGGAACTATTTCTTTGTTTTTTTTCTATGAAAGTTGATTTTCAGGGAGTTATTTAATTTCTATTTCGTAGAATTTTCGGTTAAAAGGTTTTTTTTACTTTCATAACATATACCATAAAATCTTCAGAAACCATGACTGTTACAAAAGAAGTGATGTTTACCGAAATAAGTGGAAATAACATAAATGTATTTGCTATTTATTTACTATTCCAAAAATATGATACATGAACAGACAATAACAATGGATTTACTTTAATTTACAAAAAAGCGTTCTAAGAAAAAAAAGATTACTTTATAATGTGGTTATTTACGATCCAAACTAAAAAAATTATAAATAGAATAGAATATAACAACTGCCTCTTTCCGGGTATGAAGCTAAATGCGACTAAGAGACTAACGGTTTAATTTTAAAGCATTATTAGCAATAGACCTAACTTCTCGGAAAGTTCTCTTACTTTTTTCTCTATTTTTATGTATATAATGCGACGAATAAGACATACGTTTAAAGTACAATTTATGTATATTTTGTAACCGTTTTTATATTACGTTTTATTATTTATTTATTCCTAAAACTACATACATTTTTAACAACTCTCGTTCAAAATAACTTACAAAGAACGCACCTTCCTATTTGGAATTCTGTTTCAAAAAGTGTGTCAAAATTGTGTGTGACACCCATTTGGGTCGCAGTGAAAGGGTGTGATGGCTCTCACCTATTCCCTTTGGGACTAGGGCTTATCTGAGTCTAAAGACTACTGAAGAGTAATGCGTTAACACCAAAGAGTTTTCTAGGCCTTTCGAAACAACTACCAAGTTGTGGACTTTTTTTGTTTGATATCTTTGTATAAATTGGTATAAGAGCATACATAGATATGACAGTTTATAATAACAAGTTACGTTAAAAAAAAGGTTTATATAGTGTGAATTAACTACCCAATAATTTAAAAATATATGAAGAAATTGTATTTACGATAAAAGACATGATAAAACTGAAATAGAATGTAGCTATAGAAAAAAACGATCGAATAAAATGCGTATAATATTGATATTATGGATCTGTAAATTAGAAGTGGAGGGGTAGTTTCTTATGCGTTAGTTTAGTAAAATTTGTAACGTAAAAATAAAAAAAAACTTTTATAAAATGCACAGAAATACATATATATATTATATAGTTATATCATTGAAGAGATAGAATGAAAAATAAATACAACTCGTGATATGCTAACAACTTAATCGAGATCAATCTCCTAGGAATATATCTATCTACACACATACCTAGATCTAGAAAGGTTCGAGTGGGCAGTTAACACATCTGTCAACCTGTTACAGCCTTATTCAAAGTAGGCTTTAATTAGATTGTGACGCCCAAGGTAAGACCGAGCTATCTGGCTGTATCTGCTCATAAATCTCTGACAGTCACTCGGGCCATGAAATGGGAGGTTTAGTTGTTATTGAGTTTATTTATCAGCTGTTTTGAAGGTTCTATCTAAGTTCCTATCGAATTACTTAAAGGATAAGGAAGATTTTGTGTATTTAAAAAAAACAATTTTCGTATGAGATGGCATATAGATAGAGCGGGATAAAATCTGTCAATACTTCAAATTAATCATAGTATCTACAATATAATAAAATGCCTCTACATAGAGATTAATTGTTTATTTCAGATGAATACATACATATATCAAACTATAATTAAGTCCTATACATAGTGACAGAACAGTTCAATATGTGTATTTGGATGTGAACTACTTGACAAAAATAGGGCTGACGTCATAAGCAACTAACTTAAGTAATGTTATTACTTAATATCTTTATTTATGTATAATTTAGTGAATATTAAATAAGAAATAAATGTTATAGAAAAGATTGTCAATTAACTTGATGTTAGCAATATAGTTGCAATGTTTTTTTAAACATATCTATGTCGTCTATTTTAGTAACTACACACTCTATTTCTCTGTATTCTATTTGATTGTCTATTTGATTAACGCACGAATTTCCAAGGCACAACTATTCAAAAACACCTACCAACCTATCCAACTATATCCCTAACAATTGTTCCACAATGAGTATCAACCAGTAACGCCACCCAGTATCAGTAATGATACTCGCCAAATGACAGGTGACGCGCCTGAGCCCATACCGTGTCTGAATCACAGCCTTAACTTCTGTGGAGCATAGCAAATTACCCCATACAACCTCTGGCCATATACTTAGCACGTACCAATTATTTTACCACTATGTATGGGAAATTGGTAGTTAGGTAAATATGCGTTTCTGTCATTCGTTTGTTTACTTGTCGTCATGCTTTTTAAAATGGCTGACTTGCGTTTGGGTTGGGTTCAACTAGTGCTTAAAAACTACTTAGTTGGATACTGGTTATTAAGGCTGTGTAGGTATTAATATTGTTAACTTGAAGAGATGTTTAATTATGTATTTAATTAGGTTTTATAGTAAACTTTAGTGTTGAACATAATTTTTACGACTCGGGTTTAGTTTGTGTGTATATAAAATATACCTATATCTTAACTTTAACTTAATGAATTTCGTTTAAAAACCTACGTGAATTACTATGTTTATACCTAAATCATATATAAACTAAATAATATTTGGACATAATTACACCAATTGAACTAGCCCTTTGGTAAGTACATTTAAGACGTGCGTTAAGGGTACTAGTCAACGTATATTTAAGAAATATATAGTATTATAAATAGATAAATACATATATAGCGTATACAATCAACGCCCAGACTGGGAAGCAGTGAAAAAACGTAGTTCTTAACTCTGCCTCCACCGGGAATCGAATCCAGGACCTCACGATTAGCGTTCAGACGTCTAACTAATAAATAATGCTTGTATACATTTGCTTAGCCTTCACACACCTCGCAATACACACCCTATGTGCTAAAATACAATTCCTGAGAACCAATTGAATATATAAACAATTATAAAATTAATTGTTAGTAACTAATGGTCGAAAAAAGCACTAAGCACTCGACTGTAAAGTTTCTCTGATACTAAATCAAGAGCTAGGTTCTACTTATAGCTAGGAATGAAGAATACTCAGGTGCCCTAAGTCCAGATATTTCTATCTGGTTGCCTCTTTTTTGGAAACTTGTAGAGAAATTATAACTTAAGTTATATGCTATAAACATATATGTATGAGGTATGTACTTTGTTCATACATATTAACCCAGTTTAAAATTAATGTAGTGTTGTTTTTTAATATATAAAGAGATGCAATGGTGACCTATTAATTGTTTTTATTATGATTTTATAATAAATACTTTATTTTGCGGTACAAATCTAACTTTTATAAAATCATACAGATATAGTTTAGCTAGTTGCATTAAACCACTAAGTTTCGATACGGCGTAATATTTAATTTAATTACATAAATTATGAAACCGTGTTTGTGATATAACACACATAACTTTCATGTCTAGTGTATGTATGAGTATATGATATAAAACATTCAAATCAAAGCTTAAATGGATTAGACGTTTATAAGTAGTGGTAAACAAGGATTTTCATTGCTTTATAGGCCATCGTGTCTAAGTTATAACCTATAAGCACGCATGTTTCATTTTATAAGTAATTTGTTAGTAAAATTGTATTGCCTATCTATCGGTTAGTATTTAAATAAACAACAAAAAATACAGAATCACTTATTAAAAAACTTAATTGCATAACGAAAATGATACAATGGCAAACCTAACCTTACTTTTGTTGTGCTTTGGTATATATGTACATATATTTGTTGAGTACATTTCAGAATTGTATATGTTACATTAAATTTTCTCTTTCTATCGTTTCTTGAATATACCACTAAATGACTAGGGCTTTTTTAATCTATTAGACATTGAATTAACTGTCAACAACATTTTATACGTATTAAAACCGCCATCATGTATTTACAGCCACAAAAACATACTCAATATCTATAATACGCGATTAATTTATGACTTTTTCCAACTAAATTTCCACCATTTGGACTCCAATTTAATAGGCTATGACACCGTATACAGGCGCCGACTATCACCTATTGGGAAGCCTATGAAAAGAATGCCTATACAAAAACAAACTCTCATTCCTAGTATTATAGATAGATGCTAATAGGTGTTCATAGTAATTGCATGTCAGCCAGCAATTAATTGTTATTACCTATTGTAAAAACGGCTTAAGGCGTCCATTTTTACATACATTTAATGCCTCGGTTGAGATGAGGCGACGAAAGGCTTGTATTCAATTAACATCAAACACACATAACGTTTTTAATACGTATTGGAGTAGACAGTATTCAATTCACTTTATACATACATACTATATATGTTATGTACATATAAAGTTGATACTAGATTCGATGTGGTAAGAATCTTGGATAAATAAATAGATATCTTGTAGTTTATCAATAGGTGAAAAATGGATGTTGTTATGAATTTAAAATGTACGTAGGTAATATACATTAATTATACAGTTTCCAACCGTCGCCAAATTCTAAACTAATGATTTTATTTACTATTTAGCATGTCATTCTATTTTATCTAAATAGTTTTTGTTAAATAAATAGTTTTAACGTTAAATAATTTTGATTATTATCAATATTAAATTTATGTTTTTTGTTCAATAAGTATTGAATAAAAAGAATTTCGCTTTATTTCATTAACGTTAATATTTACCATGGAGCTAAGTTTTTTATATTACGATGGGATAATTAATTAATTATAATGGAGTAATTTATATAGAAAAAATATTATTATGGTATTAATAATATCACAATGCAATTGTTACTACAAGTGGGTAAATAGACAAAATCACAATGTATCATTTAAACATAATTCAGTATTTTATTTATGATAAATAAAATTATTTTAAATATTGCTGTGAATAATTTTGATGATAGAGAAGAAATATTGTTAAAGAAAAATGCGTAATTTATTATGCAGCCATCAATCTATGTATTTTCAATATTAGTGTTTAAATTTAGGTAATGGCGCATTTATAAAGAAAAATATATAACTATTTTATTAAACCTATGGAATTTGTGTCACTACTTTTATTTTTGTTTAGGTATACTATAGTTAAAATATTAAATCATGTAGTTCACAATGTTCAATGCAATGATTAATCTACATATAAACACATCGCTCCCGTTTCCCGGTAGAGGAGTATGCAGAAATCACGAATCCCTATCTATCTCGATTAAATATAACATTTATGTTCTATAAGCATCAAAGACCGAGCGATATTGTCATCAAATCCAACGTAACTTAGCCCCATTAAGCAAGTTTAAGTTAAACTATAATTAAGGGGCATTTTAACAAGTAGTTAAGCAACTTAACTCAACTTAACGGCTTAGATACGAAGCGAGATAAACAGATCGGTGTTGTCAATAGATTGTTACACTGATATTCATTTACATGACTTTGCTAGTCTGGGACGTGGTGACAGGCTATTAGCTGCCTTTCTTACTGTGAAAAAGACGAATAAGGGACTAGGGGTAAATATAGGATAATGGATTGGAAACCTGTTATTTAATGTGTTTGAGACGGTTAATTATATATGTATAATCAAATTAGGGTTAAGTAAGGTTCTCCGAGCCAGGGCTTCCGAACCAACGGTAGAATTTCAATGCTAAGAGACAACCAGTGTTAGGCGAATATTTTGACTTTTAATGAATGTACTGTACTTGTACTTCTGTTGAATTAAAACTTGACTTTGACTTTCCAATAGATGTTTTATATAATATCTACTACATATTTACAAATCCAATATCTATAATGAATGTGACAGAGGAGATATTATACTTCAAAAAGAATAATGTGATTTGTGTTTACTCATGTCAAGGAATTTGTCAAGTCTTATACATATTTATTAAAAAAGGTTTAAGCGAGGCATTGCAATTTATTTTATTAGCTAGTGATCTTTTTTTAAAGTAAATAAATAATCATGGAGTCATCGTGTCATCCAGATCACGGACCTTATGTAAAGTAAATACATGCTATCTAATAATTAGTATTACAATTATATAAAAAAATAGTATTAACAATAATATGTTTATTGATCCCTATTACAATCAATTTTATAAATCTCATTGCACTAATAAAGCCGTAGCTTCAATTAATTCAAAATAGACGATTTAGTTATTAACTTCTTAAAATAATATAAGCCATATCAATAAAAGTTTCAAATAAAAAAATTCTGTTTAAATTATTGACAAACTTTAGGCAAAAGTTGTATTGGTAGAATTAATGAAATATTATTTCGACGTGGTTTTCTTACGAATAACATGTAATTTAAAATATGTTTAACAAGATTTGTGTATACTATACTAAAAATATTTATTTTGTATTTTAAATAGCTGTAAATTTATTCACTTTTCACAAATTTGTTTATATGAAAGTTTTAATGATTTATACTTTGTTTAATCGTTTAAAAATAATGTTTAACATTAAACATGATTTGATATAAAATGAAAAGACATTATTTTATTTAGTTCTGGATAAATAGAATTTTTGCGGACACATTCTTTATACATCCTCAGTTAACTTCTGCATTACTAAAAAAGCTATTATAGTGTTATGGAATATTTGTTACAGGTTTCTATATCATCGCTTAATATATTCAATCATTTTTAATAACTTTTAACTTAAACAAATCGGGAAACAGGGACAAGACCCGCTTGAATTTAAGCACCGGAACAAACACCGACTTAGGGACAATATTACAACAATACGCAGAAAGGAAAAATTGAAAGCATTCACAGTTTAACACAAAGGGTACTTGACAAAGTTCCCGAAATTTTGGCACCCACCCTGGAAGGGATCGGACAGGGCTAGAGGTCCCAAAAGGAAATGTATATTTATAAACATACTTTGGGTAGGTTAAAATTGGCACTCTATTTAGGTTTATGAGGGATTGCATGTAATGGATCGATTGATTTATAAGATAAACATGTTTGGATGTTACTAATACAGATGCAGTTGTATTCAGCGGGTTTTGTTTCAAAAGTTTATTATGATTTATGAACGGAGTGAGTTTGTTCGTTTGGTTTTTAATAAGAATTGTAAAGTAGAGACAGATTAGCTCCT